>JASEVX010000004.1:41891439-41922903 GCA_031761405.1 Serripes groenlandicus
GATATGACCAAAGCTGTTGAAAGCAGGCGTTTAAACTCCAAACAAACAAACAAACAAACTTAAAATAAACGAACTTAAGTATATACATTATGTAGTCGGGCTAACTGTATTTTACGTTTGATTGACCAATAGAGAGAGAGAGAAGAGAGTGAGAGAGAGAGAGAGAGAGAGAGAGAGAGAGAGAGAGAGGAGAGAAGAGAGTGAGACAGTGAGAGAGATACAGACAGACAGACAGACAGACAGAGAGAGAGAGAGAGAGAGAGAAAGAGAGAGAGAGAGAGAGAGAGAGAGAGAGACAGACAGACAGACAGACAGACAGACAGAGAGAGAGCAATATGAGATAGAAATAATTTTAGAAAAATACCGACAGACAGAGAGAGAGCAATATGAGATAGAAATAATTTAAAAAAATACCGATTCAAACACCGTTTCCACCATGTACTGTTCGAAATAATTAAAGTTTTCTTCCAGTTCTTTAGCTGTTACCATGTCTCTGGCAATGCTACACATACGTTTGTCTGGATATCATACCTCACACCTCTGTCAGGGCATGCCGTTCAATGGCACAGCCTAGTCCATCTAGACTCCCACCGGTTGGAAAAGTCTTGAATGCTAGATTTCGTTGTGTTCCTCCACAAAGTGCCAACATCTCGTACACTAAATAATGATGCGAATTGTTTTATACCACATTTTCTGTTCGATCAATTCTTTATTTTATCCAATGTATTTTTATTTGTAAAAAAAATAAATATATTCATTAAGTTATTGAAATCAAAAATTATAATAATATAATATACCGTTTTACCGTGTGGACAATGTCTTCGAAATGTATCACCCTACTATTTCACTTGGTAAACTGTTAATGAGATTATTTAGAAAAGTTACGCATAGAAAAGTCGTGCCGTGTACCGTTTGGGGAATTAATTATTGAGGCCTCACAGACGGGAGGGGACAATGCGTTGTGAATATATACAAGGCTGTTCAAGAGACAATGCATCTCAAATATTGATATAGAATTATATATATATATTAGATTATTATTTGGCATACATGAATCTATTTATACACAATTCTGCTGCTTAGGTCTTAAACTATGCAACGCTTCAACTGTCTAATATGACGATTATTATTATATCATGTGCATCCTATTATATGTTGTGTACATACTTTATTACGGTAAGTGCGTCGTTTATTTTGTGCATTTTTTCATTATTTTATATAGCTTTCATTGTTATGTTCTGTGAGCAGACGTAGATACGTTCCGGTCTGTGAGAGAACATTTGTGAGGCCCCTTTCTTTTTATTCCGTCAGTGGTCTGGGAGATGTCATTTGAAGCAGGATGTTGACATACGACACAAATCATGCTCCTTAGAGCTCACAATGATCAATTACTGAACGGGGCAGTTAACAAGATGTCAAATGGGGGTCAGTATCATCCAACATAAAGGACTGTCTACGCCCGAAGGAGTGTAAAAATCATTTTTAATTTACTGTAGGTAGCTGAGAGGAATAATTATATGCAACTTTCGAAAACAACATTTAGCTGATGTATATACCCTGTATCATTGGTATTCATCTCCTTTATGTCTACCAGCATAAATCCAAGCTCTGCGTTTCATTCTCATAATCGCATGATATTGCCTGACTGCTATACCGATTGGGTTTTATATGTGACCAATAGGAAGTGCATGGGAAATGAGAATTAGACGACTGGTTGATGTCCGACACAGTACATATGTATAAACTGTCTATAAAGAAGTGTATATTATCAACTGGTAATTGGTCTACACTGCTTGATTAATTTATACCCTCTACGCTGTATATTGGTAACCGTTCAAAACAAGATATTTCTAATTTAAATACAACAGGACGATGCGAAGAAAACATACACATTTATCATCCATTATATTACGATACAGAATACAGAATAAGTTAAATATGTTGAAATAATTACATGGTCAATTTGCGACTTGGAACTCTTATCATAAGTTCAAAAGTTCAAAATCGTTTAATGACATATTAACATATGTTTGTTGCCAGTAACATAATACATATTTATCACATAACTTGCACTCCAGGAGTGACATAAAGCAGTGACATAAATATCATATGTAAATAGTTACATAAATTTAATAGCCGATTCACAGCACGTACGTGACGTCACTCAAGTGTGACGTCACTTTAAATGACAGTATATTGTTTACAATTGTTCTGAATTTCGGCATTTATTAAAAATATTGTTTAAAGAGAATAAATCTCGATAAATGAAATGTTATAAGTGCCTTGTTGCTAGTTTTGTATAAAATCAAAAGGTTATTGATAGGGACTACTTTTTACAGTGGAAGTATGCATTAGAACTTCGGGGTGAACTTCGGTCACTGTTTATACGAGGTCGAAGAAAGATCGATTTAAAGATTGAAAACAGTCTTTTTATGGTGTTATGTGATAAACAGATTCTTACATTCGTGCTTATTTGATATTGTTTTTATGAAACTCGTCGACTGAAACGAATAAGACGCTCGGCAGAGCCTCGATCGCGTCATATTATTTCAGTCGACTCGTTTCATAAAAACAATAACAAATAAGCACTCGTGTAAGATCCTCCATATACATATGGCGGAACTAAAGATAATAAGAAACATAAATATGGAGAAAATATGAAAAATATCATGGCAATATATAGTGGCGAAACGCGGCTAGTGTAACGATTTGCGTATTCGATTGTCACCCGGGAGACAAGGTTTCGATTCCCAATCAGGTCGGATTTTTTTTTAAAATAAAAATATATCATAGATCTAATTATCTTTTTCATTTTTGTCTTATTAATTGCTTATATCAGTGGTGCAATTGTCATTTGATCCGCTGCAACAAACTCTTTCAAAATGTTAAGATTTATATGTATTCAGAAGAAAAGCATTTAAAGCTTTTCACCTATACGTTGTGAAACAGTTTAAGAAATTGATTAATTCGTTTGTATGATGTTTTACTTCGCTTTTAACAATATTTCAGTTATGTTACGCTGAAGAAAATGTAGATAACACAGGATTTTATTTCTGCTTTGATAGTAGAATTGGGCTATCACTATATTTGTCATTGTTACGCAATTGTGATTTTGATATGACATGTATATGTGTTAATTGCACAAAAAACCCGGCTAAAGTCCATTGTAACCCAGGGGGTGTGCTTAGCAGAAACTATCCAGATAGCAGATGCGCATATGTATGTCAAATTTTAGTATATCGATAGGCCACCACACTGTGTGTACAGTATTTTGCGTTCAACTCATTTATCACACAATATATGGACATAACACAGCGCTATTGTAAAGTGTTCATGTTAGACTTTTGAGATCGGTAAATCCATGTCCAAATGTAATCTGCAGTAATTAAGTCCCTTGCTGTGAGAACTTTCAGTGCTTTGATTAAATACCGCAATCAGGCGGCACAAGAAAAAGGGCAAAATGACAAATTTTTAAAACTATACTCTTATGAAAGTGCTTGTCTGATTTTTAGATAATTTAGCAGAACTGTTCATTCAGTGACCCTCTACATGTTTTTAAATTGTATTAATTGGTTGAAAGTCATAAAAACTAGGTGGCATCTGAATAGGGGAAATTTAACTTCCCTTATAGCTGATCCTTATCCACTGGACGAAAACAAAGGATCTGGCGGTCCTTTTCTTAATCATGTTTAAAGATATATTTTTATAATTCTTGCTTGTGCGGTATTAGAAAGGGAGTAAAATGGCCTACATTTCAAATTATTCTCCTCTAAAACCGTTTGTCCGATTCCAAGGTTATTTAGTAGTAACTGTCTACGAAAATTGTTTGGAAAAAAAAAATCGGCGAGGCGGCATCAGAAAAGGTCAAAATTACACAGATTTAAAACTCTATTCTTATGCAAATGATTGTCTGATTTGCTCTTCGTTGACACTCGTCGTGATTCTTTAAGCCATATTGACTGGTTGAAAGACCAGACCAGAGGCCTATCAGAAAAGGGGAATATTGAATTTTTAGCTTCAAATGACATCTTATCCTAATCCACTGGGCAAATTTCGACAAGATTTCACAGGAATGTTTCTTTGGTGGTCCTCTTTCAAATGAGTTCTAAACACAATATATGTTGCTGCGGCACGAGGAAGGGAGCTAAGAGCCTAAACTGTTAAATTATTATTCTCTGAATCCGCTTGTCAGATTCCAAGATAATTTATGTTCCTTGAGTGACCCTCAACAAGATTTGCATAAGCTGTATTGATTGGTTGAAAAACATGGAGGCCATATTAATTGGTTGGAAAAAAAGGCAGCGAGGCGGCATCAGAAAAGGACAACATGACAAACTCCATTCTTATGAAAATGTTTGCCCGATATGTTCCTTCATTGACACTCTTCATGATTATTTAAGTTAATTTTACTGGTTTATAGACAAAGTTACAAGGCTTATCAGAAAAGACGTACATTGAATGTTGAGCTTCAAATGACATCTCATCGTAATCCACTAGGCAAATTTCGACAAGATTATACAGGAATGTTCCTTTGATGGTCCTCTTTCAAATGTGTTCAAAGATATAAAATCTAAACACAACGTTTGTTGCTGCGGCAGCAGGAAAGGGGTAAAATGCCTAAACTGTAAAAAAAAAAAAAATCTCTGAATCCGCTAGTCAGATTCAAAGATAATTTAATACAAATGCTCATCATTGAGTGACCCTCTACAAGATTTGCATAAGCTGTTTTGATTGGTTGAAAAACATGGCTGCAATACGGCATGAGGAAAGGGACAAATTTACAAAACTTAATAGTTCCATTTCTATTCAAATACCATTTTAGATATGAAAATGTTTGTTTTTTGCTTTTCAACTATATATTAAAAGCTTGATTTGTTAATTGCGTCTACATTAATGTCTATATTTACTTTCATTGTGTTCTTTAGTCTTTGGTAGCCTTTATAAACAAGGAGTCGGCGGAACCGAATGATACTCCCCATAAGGGCTTTGTCAAGTGATAATAGGCATTGTCTGATAGAACTACCTTTAACTAGTGATCATACCCGACTTCATTAGTGTCCATTATATTTACATAATACAGCCTTCATTAAAAGAAAATAATAAAAACAAGGATGTCAATTTTTATTATTTATTATATAATTATGGTTCTTGTGTAATGTACTTCCTCTCTTTAATATCTCTATACATTTCAAGTTTCATTGAAATATCTTTAGTACTTTTCGAGTTATGGTCCTGACATGGAAATATAAAGTCTAACAAGGGAGATAATTTGGAAACGATTCACTTTAAAGTTATGGTTCTTGTATTATGCACTCTCTCTTATTGATATGCATGTATATTTCAAGTTTCATTGAAATATATTCAGCACTTTTAGATTTATGCTCAATGCAAATAAAGTGTGACGGATGGACAAAGCGACAACTATATACAAACGAGTTTGGGGAGCATAATAAAATGGGCGAAAATAAATTAGAAACAAGAGGGCCATGATGGCCCTGGATCGCTCACCTTAATTATACAATGTACTGCAATGCAAAAAACATCAAGACAATTATTCTGAATGCAACCTCCACAGTGCTAAAAATATTTTCCTTCATTTGGCCTAGTGATCTATATTTTTTTTACCTGATATGACCCATATTCCAACATGGACTAGATATCATCAAGACAGCATTCTGACGTTTCAACTTGCTCAAAGTAAAAATGCAGCCTCCGGAGTTTGAACCATATTTTCCTTTGTTGACCTAGTTTCTGATCCAATATGACCCATATTTAAACTTGACCTAGATATAATTCAGACAAACATTCTGACCAAATTTCAAGCTGCTGAAGCAAAAAATGTGGCATCCAAAGTGTTCAGAAGATTTTCCTTCAATTTGATCTAGTGACCTAGTTTTTGACCCAGCATGACCAATATTCGAACTTGGCCTAGATATCATTCAGCTCAACATTCTGACCAAATTTCAAGCCGCTGAAGCAAAATATGCGGCTTCCACAGAGTTTACAAGATTTTCCCTCAATTTAGCCTAGTGACCTAGTTTTTGACCCGGCATGACCCATATTCGAACTTGGCCTAGATATCATTCAGCTCAACATTCTGAACAAATTTCAAGTTGCTGAAGCAAAAAATGCGGCATCCAAAGTGTTAACAAGATTTTCCTTCAATTTGACCTAGTGACCTAGTTTTTGACCCGGCATAACCCATATTCGTACTTGACCTAGATATTTTTAAGACAAACATTCTGACAAAATTTCAAACTGCTTTAGCAAAAATTGCGGCCTCTGGAGTCTTAACAAGATTTTCCTTCAATTTGACCTAGTGACCTACCTTTTGACCCGACATGACCCATGTTCGAACTTGACCTACATATCATTAAGACAAACATTCTGATAAAGTTTCAACATGCTGAAGTTGAAAATGTGGCCTCCAGAGTGTTAACAAGATTTCCCTTCAATTTGACCTAGTGACCTAGTTTTTGACCTCATATGGCCCAGTTTCGAACTTGTCCAAGATTTTATGGAGATGAATGTTCTGATAAACTTTCATGAAGATTGGATGCAAAATGTAGCCTGTAGAGTGTTAACAAGCTCAAATGTTGACGACGCACGACGGACGGACGCCTGACAAAATGTGATCCCAATAGCTCACCTTGCACTTCGTGCATAGGTGAGCTAAAAAACACGGTTTGGTTATTAATCGCTTTTTATATAAGAAACCATCGCCAAATGTGTACAACATGAAATCTGCCTGTGATTGAACAATTTTGGAAAAATACATTTTAAGGATAAATTTTTACAAATAGGAACAGCTGTTTCGGAGGAGAAGATTTACTCACAGCAGCCTTGCATCCAATAGCTAAGATTGTTGAGAAATAACAACAAACATTAAGAAATCTGCTAGAGGGTCAAACTAGAAACTTGTCTGTGAAATTAGTTTAACATCTTTTCAATAGTTTCTGATAAGAAATGGTTTTGCCTTTTTATCCCTTTTTGCATGGATCCAAAAAGCTGAACGTAATTTAGTAGAATACATTGAGAGGATACTTTCTATAGTAACAATTGGCCCAATGGTCACATAAGAGAGGATTATGAAACATGTTGGAGGACGACAGATAAAGGGCAGTTACAATGGCTCAGCTCGAGGTCTTCATGGTGTTAATAAGCAATACTTAAAGATGTATTTTGATAAAATCAAGAGGCCCAAGGCAAAAATTCAAACACTTTTGCCATATTACGAAAAACATCCCCGCAGCCTAGCCGCCATGTTTTCCAACAAACCAACATGGATTGTAGGAACATTTCTACAAAATTATTTGAAAACCAGCCATATTCTTTTGGAGACAAGAATTTTAAAGTTTTCACTATAGCCAAATAAGGCTAAACATCTCCGACTTCTGGTGGCCATGTTTTCGCCCAATCAAGATGGCATGAAGGAATCTTTTTTCACTATTAAATGATATAAGGCTAACTCATTCAACTGAGGAATGCAATGTGAGTTGTCATCCAAACTACATTAACTTTTTTTACCTGGTGACCATGTTTTTCGAGCAATCTTGAAGGAATCAGTTAGATGGTAACCAAAGCAACATTTCTTCAAAATAAGTTTGAAATCAGAAAGACATTTTCGGAGTTTTCACTAAAGCTACATAAGGCAAGATAGCCAACCCCTGCGGCCATGTTTTTGAATAATCAACATGGATTCAAGGAATCTGATAGAGAGAAACGCAAAAATCATTCCTTCAAAATAATTTTGAAATCGGCCGACCAGTTTGGGAGGAGAAATTGCTTAAAGTATTTTTCTTAGGATTGCCATGTAAACCAGAATTATGAATTTATCAAAACATTTGAAGGAATTTAAGAGATGACATTGAGAGGATGCTAACTTTGAGGTTTTATCCCAAATTGCTCAGTGGTAACAGAGGAGAAGTTGTTTGAAGCTAAAAGTTCAGGTTCAGTTTAACACAAATAAATGAAAAGTTACTTAAACACAAGTTAAGAATGAAATAAGTAAATGGTTCTCCAATTATAGTTCTTGGTGGCACTCCACAAAGTCATCTGATCTAATGTCTTCATCTAGGGTTGTCCTGCTTTCTTATAAACTGGTCAATCATCACTCTCTGCATCCAGGTGTGATAACAATATGCCATATTCAGACAATTACATTGATATTGATAAAACATACTTAGCCTTTATAAAGCTAACAATTAAAAAAATGTTGGAAAAAATAAATATATTGTTTAACAAGGAAAATGATAAATTGTGTAAGATAAAATGTTTACAAATTTAATCGTAATCCTTTGTTCAAATCATTTGAATAATTTTACATTATATTTTTTGGAAGTCTCTTGAAACAGTTAGAAAATATCGCCTTATGCCAAACTGCCATGAGAGAATTTGGGTTCTTTGGTGTAAATCTTACATCCTTTGATAGTTTGTGTATAAGGTGAGCTGTGGATTTTGTTTGTATATAATTTGCAGGTTTTTCAATGTCCCAATTTAGGTCCTTTGGTTGAAAATTCTTTTCTGCCATGTCTGAGAAGACTTTGGTGAGGTATTGCAGCAGTGACCCTTTGCTGAAGAGGAGGTTGTGGTTCTCATAAAGGTAATATAGTAACCAGGATCCTTGTGTACTATTTCTTAGAGCCAGCTTCCCTGCAAGGTAAATTGATCAATTTGCAGTCTTACCTTTTCACAAATGAAGATAAGTTTTGAAAACATTCAGGAAAAAGGAGAACATGCTTATAATGAGTATATTTCAATTTGCTACAATGTTTTAAGGTGCTAAACTCCAGATTATAGATATTATAGTCAAAGTTTGAAAACTGTTTAAAAGTTGTCTTGAATTATTAGAATCAATAATTTCATTTACCACTAAAATAAACATATAAATATTGATTGTTTATGCTTCATTTTTACTGGGTAGATATACCCAGTTAGTTAAGTTTTGTACATTTTCATGACTTTTAATTGACTTTTCTTTCAACATTTACTAGCAAAATAGTTAATTTGTTATCACTATTAGCAATATTTGCAGAAATTTCGACATTTCAAAATTTTGATCTTCATCTGGATTTCAGCGCCTTTAAACTCTATTCAATAATATTACTTTTATTAATGAAATGTTCCAGTCATCTTTGTTTTTAAACAAGATGTCCATCATATGCCTTTATCGCTGACCTGATTTAAGAGAACTTAAATATTTTTATTGTTATTTTATGTTTATCACGGAGCAGAAAAATTGAAACAGTCTTGGTTAAGGATCACCCATGGAACCTTTGTGACAAATCATTTTTAAATAAGGCTTATACTTTAAAGGGACTGCATGAATCCCATATGAGAAAAAAGCGAAAAAAAAAAGAAAATTGTTAGAAATTGCTATTACCTTGATGTTTTTGCATGTAAGGCATTGAGATTTGCTGACTGATGTACTACAATATATGTACACTATTAATATTGCGGAGATTTTTCGTTATTTTGCATTGTAAAATCTACTGGGTTAGTAACCCAGTAAATCTAAAAATATCGCTGTATATTTATCACGTTATCACTACAACCGAATTGACAATCTCCTTCCCAGTGTTGTTGTTCCTTACACTCACGCATACATGCATGTAATGAGTCGATAGTGTTAGAGAATGCCGAATTGAATCCACAAATTCAAATGAGCAAGAGGAAATTCCACGGTATTTTTTAACGGGAAAACACGGAGCGGACGTTTTTTTAACTGCTTATTTCCTATGAAATAATGAAAAACAAGACTTGTACGACCTTCTACAACATTCCGTTACATATATATAGACGTATTTTTGATTAATTAGAATAAGTATAAAATATAACGATTTTGGACCATTATGGTGTTCAGTCCCTTTAAGTCAAAAGGATTTTGAATGTTTTCACTTCATAAACATATAAGGCTAAACATATCTGTCCCCTTGCAGCCTTTTATCAACGTATATATCAGTATAATTTTTATTTCAACAGTCTGTGTCGGGGTCATCCAAGGAACCTTTGTGCCAGGTTATTTTGAAATCAGGCCTATACTTTTGGATTAGATTTTTTTTTTAAAGTTTTCACTATATATACATGCAAGTAAAACAAGCCCCAACACATGGCATCCATGTATTCTAACGGATCAGAATAATGTTTAACAATCTTGGTAGAGGGTCACCCAAGGAACATTTTTAGCAAAATGATTTTTAAATTTGGCCAGTACTTTTGGACAAGAAGGTTTTAAAGTACTTTCTTTCCAATGCCATAGCAACAAGAGGTTTACATGGAATTCAATTCTTGGCACTACAGGACTACCTTGAGTACTTTCCTATGAAATCATTTTAAATTGGTGCATTGTTTTAGGAGGAGAAGTTGTTTGTAAGAAAAATGAACAAACAGATAGACGACACCCGGCAGTAAGTTATCACAATTAATGAGCTAATAAGCTTATAATATGTGTATTTCCCCTTGCAACGTAGAGTTTCATTGATTTCCAGCCAGTAGTATGGAGAAGTAAACCTGATAATAAGTCAAAATATAAATGGTGTTTATATAGCATCTGCTCTAATGTTTTAGATAAGTTTTATTGTGAAGTTTTTAGCTTGATATTTTGTCAAATGATATTGCCAATTTCTCCAATACTTATAATCCTGTATATAAAAATAACCCTTTCTTGGATAAAGACAACTTTTAATCTCTGATGTATATCAAATAAACTAATATGTCTGTATCAAATTCATACATCTTACACTTATGATGTTACACTGTTATGCCTTTAGATATTTTCAAGGCAGACAATATTATAAACTATGTAGATCTAAATTGTTAGAATTTTATAATATGAGTTGAGAAATTTAATTTTCTTTTGGGATGTGTTCAATTTTGAAATATTTATTATGCTCCGCAAAAGTTTCAGGAGAGATTAAAGACACTGCATTGTCCCTGCATTAATGAGTCCCTGTCAGTGGGTCCTGACTATTTCAACAATATAACGACCAAATAACAACACATGCAAATTATACTCAACAATTTGATTCTAAGAAATGAGATCCCCGGCCAAAACTATTGTTGTAAAAGACAGTTTAAACCAACTTGGTATACCAGTTAGCAAAACAATATATTCTAAGATTTGTGGATTATTAGGGGAGCCTCCTCTACAATGTTGAACCGGACAAGTGACCCTGTATTTGATCTATTGTTATTTGATCCATTTTATATTGGTGTCAGAAGGTGGATTTAGTTATATACAGATCCAGTGATACAAACCATGGGAAGAATGAAACTTGGAAAGAACATTATGGATCATACCGAAATGGACAGCGTTGTAACCTGTGTGGACACTGAGGTTCATGGTTCTGTCTGTTCTAGAGGTGAACAATACTCATGTACTTTGACGCAGGAAGAGGCAGGCTGTCGGGATATGGGGTATCAAGTACAGATAAATGGTGAACAAGTGTTGGCTGCTACACATCAAATATCTAAACTCTAGGCATTTTTGTTTCAAAAAGGAAGACTTTCCATGTTTTCCCTATATATCTTTGTTAAACAGGTGAACCCTGGCGTCATAATTTGAACAATCTTGGTCGATGACCACTTAAGACAATGTTACAAACGAAAAATCTAAGCTTTATATGTAGGACGATGAAGGCTGTAGGAATATGGGGTATCAATTACAGATACATAGTGAACAACCGTTGGCTGCTACACACCTATTATCTAAGCTCTAGGCCTTTCAGTTTCAAGCAAAAGATTTTCCCAGTTTTTCCCTTTATATCTCTATGTCATTCAGGCAACCCCTGGGTCTTGGCCAATGTTGACCCCAGGGACATGATTTGAACCACTAGTCAATGCTACACACCAAGTATCTAAGCTCTAGGCCTTTTGGTTTCAGACAGGAAGATTTTCAAAGTTTTTCTCTATATATCCAGGTGATCCCTGGGGCATAATCTGAAAAATCTTGGTAGAGGAACAGTAGACAATGCTATACACCAAATATCTATGCTAAATTTTCAGACAGTGGTGCAGAGGTAGAGCGTCGGCCTCTCACATCAAAGGTCCCTGGTTCGAGTCCCGTGATGAGCGGGTCCTGACTTTGGGATTTTTCCACACAATCGGCGCGAGTACTGGTTAAGTATCCAGGAAGCAGACATCGAGCGTGATTAATATAAGCTTAAAGCTTGTTTCGCAATCGATTTAAAATAAATAAGTTTAAACTAAATTTTCAAAGATTTTTACACTTTTTCTTTTTGGTTGCCATGGCAACCAGAGTTCTAAATGGAATCAATTTCTTTGAAAGAGGATTCACCCAATGATCATACCTACAAAGTTTAGTCAAATCCATACAGTGGTTAAAGAGGAGATGTCATTTCAAGATGCTCAGGCATCACAATAGCTCACCTGAGCATGAAGCCAAACAGCATGAAATAAACAAAACCTCTATACATTCAAAGTTATTTGTTTAAATAATCTAATTTGATTTTACTATGTCTTGACACTTTCAACCTGAACTTGACCTTAGAGCCAAGATGTATATATCTTTATGATGTATGTGTATTTTCAACAAAGTTGTGATTTGTTTAAATTTAATTAGGAAATGGGTTTGACTCTGTGATAGTCTACAGGTGAATATGTCCTGTTTTGGAGTTAAGTTGTTCTATAAATATAATCATGAACGCCTATATGATCAGTACTAAGTAAAATCTATTTCCTTTGTAACTAATAAATTGTTTAACTTGAGAGTTGATTGTGTAGGTATCAAACAAAGTGGCAAATACATTGCTATTCAGGTTTAAATCATCTATTTATATATACAATAATTTTTTACTCATTGACCTACATTCCTGATCATAATAATATACCAATATATCTTTGAAAAAAGGTCAAAATCAGGTTAGTAACCCCATGTTATATATTTTCATGGGATATTTACAAGTACTTACCTTTTTCTCCTTTTACAATGTTTGCATTAATATAAAAAAATAATGAAATAAGAGAAAGTTGCAGATAACCAAATAATTCTGGAGGATCTATAAACATTTGATCCTTTCAGAGATACATACTGGTCAAACTGACCTTCTAGATTAAGTTCCCCATTTAGTGGTTGAAGCATCTTTCAAGCTTCCCACGAACAGTAATGACGAAGAACTTACAACAAAAGTATGTAATAATTATTTGATTGGTTAATATACTATTTATGTAACAACCTCCAAAGATAATTTTTCGCATGAAGTGGCTCATATTACATTCTCTGTATCTGTCAACTTTTAAATAAACATTGTGGATAATAGAAATAAGGTGATAGTTCTTAAAGGAAGCAGAAACCTTTCTTTCATAGAAATCTGCAGCAGTAATTCTTGACACCTCTGCAGCAGATGACTCTTAATTCTTTACCTGATATGAACAACTCTTGACACCTATGCAGTAGATGACTCAAAATGACAGTTTTTTTCCCACAAACGTACTGCTCCAATTCTTCATCTCAATGTTTAAGAAAGCAGATGACGATATAACTCATATCATGTAAAACAAGAAACTGCTGAAGACGGTAAGTCCGGATTGTCGGCAATTTGACCTTGAAAATCGAAAAAAAAAGGTCAAGGTCAAAGTAACCATAGAAATCAATAGAACTTGTCACTGGTTACCTTCAGGCAAATTATCAAGTTTGTAACCCCTTCCAGTGCTGAGATTTTGTCTCAACCTGAAACTTTAACCAAAATGTTGACAGACAGACAGACAGACGGTCATCGCCAATCTATAGACCGGAATTGCTAGATCAATCCGGCCAATAATTGAAATACAATTTCAAATTGAAGGAAATTATCTAATTGATGATATTTCCTTTTACTAAGAATGTTTACAAATTTGCCTTGTACTATTCCTTGGACACATAGAAAGAATCAGTAGCAGGTTGCTAAATGGACACATCTCAAGACATAATCAGAGATCTCTCTCATTCAAGGAACAGTTTTAGAAAAAAAAGAGAAAACATTAAATGCATCTATATGTGGGGAAAAGTTAACAAATGCTAAAATCTTTATGTCTGCACTATGTTAAGGGTCCTTGTTACGTCATCTTGCTAGGACCATACTTATAAGTACCACAACATAGGGTTTGGTGGCAAAATAAGGGAAATACTGCAAATACCACTTTTCCACTCCATATTTACATGTGGGTGTCTGCATAAAGCTTAAACACACCAATTTACAAATCCATATCTATATGTAGTTGTCTTCATAAACACCACTTTGCCACTTCATATCTACATTTAGATGTCTGCATAAAGATTAACACATCTCTTTACCAATCTATATCCTCATGTAGATGTCTTCATAAACACCACTTTACCAATCCATATCTACATGTAGTTGACTTCATAAACACCACTTTACCAATCCATATCTACATGTAGTTGTCTTTATAAACACCACTTTACCAATCCATTTAGGTGTCTTCATAAACACCACTTTACCAATCAATTTAGGTGTCTTCATAAACACCACTTTACCAATCCATATCTACATTTAGGTGTCTGCATAAAGCTTAAAAACACCACTTTACCAATCCATATTTACATTTAGGTGTCTGCATAAAGCTTAAAAACACCACTTTACCAATCCATATCTACATGTAGGTGTCTGCATAAAGCTTAAAAACACCACTTTACCAATCCATATCTACATGTAGGTGTCTGCATAAAGCTTAAAAACACCACTTTACCAATCCATATTTACATTTAGGTGTCTTCATAAACACAACTCTACCACTCCATATCTACATGTAGGTGTCTGCATAAACACCACTTTACCAATCCATATCTACATGTAGGTGTCTGCATAAACACCACTTTACCAATCCATATTTACATTTAGGTGTCTTCATAAACACAACTCTACCACTCCATATCAACATGTAGGTGTATGCATAATAGAGCTAAAAAGGCAATTTTTACCTGACATAACAGGATAAACAACTAGACAGTCATTTGGGCAGTTTATAGGTGTCAGCTCCACAGGGACATCAGGAATGCTATGTGAATCTTGACTCCATTTCACGTCAGTTTCGTCAGTTTCTATTTCCAAATCATTTTCTGGTTCTTCACTATTATCAATAAATTCATCTATGTCTTCATCTATAATGAAGAAAAAAAACTAAACTGACATAGACCAGTCTAAGAAATTTAGAAGCAGAAAACCTTTGAAAATATTGTCGAAAAAGAATAGGTTGCTCAAACTAAACCATACTTTCTAATTTTCATATTTTGCAACCTTTTTGCATGTTCAAATACATGTCAATACTTTAATTGTTGCTCAATACTCTGTCCGATTAAACAGTAACGATCACATCAGTTATGCAATGTAATTCATCATGTCAACTACAATAACTCAATTTGAGGTCAGGTTATATAATACAAGAGGCCCAAGAGGACCAGTATAGCTTCTCTGCCACAAGGTGAAATAACCCACTCCCTATGTTGTATATCTTTCGTCAAATTAACATAACTAAGAGCACCAAAGAAACGTTTATTTACCACTAAGAACATTTGTATTTCAAATTCAGGCATTTATTTTCTTATTCCCAACCCCTGGTGGCCATGCCTTTTGACCAATTAACATGTCCTGGACAAATCAAGTTGAGGGTTACCCAAGGAATATGCCTACAAAATTATTTGAAAATTAGTCTGATACTTTTGAAAGAGATTTTTTTTTAAATTGTTAAAGTTGCCAATAGTCATATGAGGCAAATAGCTCTGACCCTTGGAGGCCATGTTTTTTACCAACCAACATGGCTTGAAGTTATCTAAAAGATGGTCATCCAAGTAACATTTACTCACCTTTGGTCTAATTAATATATATATGTTAATATAGTACTAATGGATGTGATGTATTAATGCTTTCACTCTAGACACATAAAATAACTAGCCCCCCAGAAAGCCATGTTTTTATGGATCCTAGTAATTTGAACATTTCTTGTAGAGGATCACGGAAGGACTGTCTCTGCCAAAACACAAATCCAGTTAGACGTATTAGATAAGCTAGCCCGTCCCTGAACCCTGGGTACTATTACATGGATCCACATAATTTAAACAATCTTGGTCAACCAACTTTACTTCAATTTTCTATATGTAGTTGTTACATATTTAAAAAGACATCCTCAAAGTAAAAAATAACAGATAACATTGAAAACACCAAGGCAAATATTTGCTATATACGTATAGATGGAAGAAGAAGTGTTGAATAGAGTTGAAAACCTTGTGGCAAAAGGTACATCATGCCAAAATGCTTTCTTAAGTCCTCGCCTGCGCAAAAGTGACAAAGCATCTGCAAGTGGGAAAGTGTTAATTGAGTCGTAATAGAGACATTGTGGGAAAATGTTTTGTTTACTGCTATTGTTCTTAGCTAATGAAATCTCCTTTATAATACAGACATAATAATAAATCTCACCTTCACTCCAATCTTCATAGATATTCATGATATGAGAATCTTCAAGAGTCATTTGATTTATGTCAGTTTCAATCACTGCTGTACCACCTAAATCTCTTTGACTACTGTTCTCTTCACTCGGTTGCCTTTCATAAAGTGTTAATGTACCAGTAGTATCTAATGAGTCTGTATCTTCCCTCTGACTTCCTTGTGCGCTATTCCTACTTTGTTGTCGCATTAAATAAAATTTTCTTCCATAGTCATACTTATCAGATCGGTCATGTCTTGTCCTGCATGCCTGCATTTATAAGAAACAGAATGATAAAAGTTCAATTTACATGATTTTAAATTTCAAGAGTCTGCTTTGAAAATATTTGAAAGAAGAGGACCTTGATCCTATATCATATAAGAACAAGAGGACCATGTTGTCCAAAATCACTCACCTGATTTAATAGAAATCACAGCTTTCATTGTTCTAACGATATGCATACAAGGAAAACAAGAAATGTCCCCTTGTGGTCATATTTATCAATGGGTCGTAATAATTTCAATAATATTGGTAATGGGTCACTCAGCGAACATTTGTGCCAAAAAACTATTACAAAGTTTCGCTATATATTCATATAAGAAAAACAAGCCCCATGTTTTTCAATGGATCAGAATAATTTGAACAATCTTGAAAGAGGATCACACAAGGAACATATGTGCCAGATTATTTTAAAATCAGGCACTTACTTTTGGACAAGAAGCCTTTCTAATTTTTTTCTCTCTACACATTAAGGAAAACAAGCTCCACCCCCTGGTGGCCATGTTTTTCAAAGGATCGGAATAATTTGAGCAATTTTTGTAGATGGTCAACCAAGCACAATTGTGCCATTTTTTTTTTAATCTGGCCAGAAGTTTTCGACAAGTAGATATTTAAACCAGAGTTTACCGTGGAATTCAAATCTTTCAACAACTTTGAAAGGGGACCACCCAAGGAACATCCAAGTAAAGTTTTATCAAAATTGGCAAAAGGTTTAAGGAGAAAATGTCGCACAAAGACCTGTCACAATAACTCACTCTGAGCCTCTGGCTCAGGTGAGCTTAAACATCATATTATTGAATAAGCATGTTCACCATATAAGGAACAAGAGGCAAAAGAGAGCCAGTATCACTCCACAGGAATCTCATACAGGGTCACCCAATGAACATTTCTACAAAATTATTTGAAAATTCGGCTTTATAATTGGGGAGGGGAAAATTTATTTACACCATATCCATATAAGGAAGAACAGACCAGTTCCCAGACGACCATGTTTTTAACCAATCAATATGGCTCGGAAGAATTTCTACAAATTATTTGAAAATGAGCTTCAATGGGAGATGATTTTTTTTTTTTTTTACTCCAGGCCTTTAAGGCAAAACAGCTCCTACCCCTGGTGATTTTTTTTTTTTTAAATAATCATCATGAACTGAAGGAATCTGAAAGAGGGTCACTTAAAAAAGATTTCTACCAAATTATTTGAAAATCGGCTTCATTCTTTTGGAGGAGATGATTTATAAGGTTTTCACTGTAGCTATATAAGGCAGAAAAAACTCAACCCCTGTAGGCTTTGCTTTTGATTTATCAATATGGCTTAGAGGAATCTCAAAAAGGGTCACCTAAGGTAAATTTCTACAAAATGATTTGAAAATAGGCTTCATACTTTCAGAGGAGAAGATTTTTAAAGACATCACTAAAGCAATATAAGGCAAAAAAGGCCCACTAAAAGTAGCACATGGAATCATGTCCATCACATAAGTGTGACAGGCTTGCAACCATTGGAGTTAAAAACTTCCTCATCTTTTTAAGGCCATCAGTTTAGCTCTTTTGAGTTCTAATGGTTTCTTTAAGACTGACTGAGTGACTGAATTTGTTTACCCTCACCATTGCTTTAAGAGGTGAAGATTGCGGCTTATATACGGAAAATCTGCCAAACCCCCTTGGGGCCTCATTTTTAGAAGGACAATCTTCATCTAAGCTATGGTGGAGGATTGCCAGATGATATTTGCACCGAATAATTTTGAATTCCGACCATCGGTTTAAGAGGAGAAGATTCTTTAAGATTTTCATCTCCATTGCCATGGAAACCAGAGATATGCATGAATAACATTTATTTTAGCTGCATCATGTCAGGATCATTCATGTTTGAATGTAATTGACCAAGTGGTAAAGGAGGAAATGTTGTTTGAACAATTATTGACCTATGATGGATGGATGACGATGATGGACGGATGACGTACAGTGAGTGACCAGAGAACCTCACATTGAGCACTACAAGGTCATCTGAGCTAAATATTAAACTTGCTACCACATACAACAATTTTGCAGCAGATGACTTTGAAAATATCCAGACAACAAGAAGACTATGATGGTCCTAAATCGCTCACCTGATTTAAATGAAATAATGATTTCAACATTTTTGGTAGAGGGTGACCCAAGGAACATTTGTGCCAAATGATTTACATTTGTCACTAACAGTTTATTCTTTATTAAAATACTCATGGTACTTTGGGCGTTACTCATCACTCAAAATGTTCATGAGTAATTACTCCTCTTGTCAAAAAATTATCTGGAGCCCTGAAATCATAATAATAAAATCAAGCCTATATGTTGGACAAATAGATTTGTAAAGTTTCCACATATATATACATAAAAGGAAAACAAGTCCCTGCCCATTGGTGTCCATTTCTTTCAAAGGATCAGAATAATTTCAACAATCTCGGTTAAGGCTATTTCAAGAAACCTTTGGATCAAATTATTTTTTATCAAGCCTGTGCTTTTGTACAATGATAATTTTTAGGTTTTCACTATAACATACATTTCAGGAAAACAAACCCTTTGTGCACTGGTGAGCCAGAAATATGTAAAATCTCTATAAAATATAAATGAATGTTTAACTAATGAATAGAGTTGAAAACAGTTTGGCAAAAGGAGATTGAGCAATTTCTTCTTTTGTCAGAATATTTTTAAAAGAACACTACTACAGATTCAAAGGTCTGTACGAGGGAGAGTCAAACTTGTGTTATTGGGCACAGCCTGTAAAAGGTTATCTCCCAAAAAACTTTTGTATATATTTGACTTATTTTCAAAAGCCCCTTGTCTTTTGACTCTCCCTCTGGCGGCCTCTTAAGACAAGTTTTACTATGAAAAGAGCTGTCAATAAGACAGCACACTCAACTATTCCACCACTTATTAGTTACTCAGACTTGGACTTTAATATGGTTGCAAGCAAAATTTACTTCATTATTTACATTGGTTTGATGGTTGGGCAGGGCTGTACAAAGTTTCAATGCAATGCATCAATTAGTTATTGAGATATGGACTATTTATGTAGTTGCATGCAAAACTATTACCAGAATTTCTAAAAAGAAAAGGTCATAATTTGCATCATATACACAATAGAATTATCTTACTTGATTGTTTACATTTGTGCGATACTTAGGCAAGTTTATAAGATGTTTCAATGCAATGCATAAAGTAGTTACTGAACTATGGACTCTTAATGTAGTTGCATGCAAAACTTTAACCAGAAGCTCTAAGTCAATAAATAAAGGCCCATAATTTGCAGTATGTGCGAATAGAGTTATCTTACTTGATTGTTTACATTTGTTTGATGGTTGGGAAATGTTGTGTAAAGTTTCAATGCAATGCATTTAATGGACTTTTAATTTAGTTGCACTCAAAACTTTAACCAAAATTTCTAAGTACCAAAAAAGGACCATAACTTGCATTTTATGCAGGGTAAAGTCATCTTACTTGCTAATTTACATAGGTGTGATAGTTTGGGAACCTTGTAGAAAGTTTCAATGTAATACATCAAGTAGTAACCAAGCTATGGTGTTATATATGTACTTGCATGCAAAACCGTAACCAAGGTGTGATGATGATGCAGATGCCAGGGTGAGTAGAAGAGCTCTCAATATAAGGAAAAGAAGGCTATTTCTTTGAACAGATTGTAATAATTTGGAAAATAAGGCTATGTCTTTGAACAGATTGTAATAATTTGAACAGTCTGGGTAGACTCGAAAACATTTATGCCAAACAATTGACAACTGAGGCCACTTTATTAAAACGGTAATAAAACCCCAATATATAAATAAGTCAAATTGTGTTAGTGGTCACCTCTGGTAAGCAGCTAGTAAATGGTATCCTTTCGTATATATTTGACTTGTATTTAACAGCCATTTGTCATCAGCAGCCAAACTTTGAATCTCCTTCTGGTGGCTGCTTAAGACAAGTTTGACTGTAAAAGGAAAACCCGCTCACTTCCTGCTTTTCAATGGATTGAAATAATTTTGGCAATCTTGGTAGGGGGTCAACTGAGAAACATTTGCGCCAAATTAGGCAAGTACTTTTGAAGAAGAACATTTTTAAAGTTTTTCTTTCTGTTTTCTGGCAAATAGAGTTTTCAGTGGGACTCAATTCTCTAAACAATATTTTAAAAAGGACCAACTAAGGATCAATCTTGTGAGATTATTTTGTTATAGGTCCACTGTTTCTAGAGGAGAGAGGAATCCGCTGTGGTCGAGTGGTTAGCGTCGGGGATTTCGAAACCGGGTGTCCCGGGTTCGATCCCCAGTCGCGGCACTACGGTCATGGTGGAGTGCCCTTGGGCAAGGCACATTTTCTAGCCTAGTACTGGTTTGTTTACCCAGGGATCATGAATAATTAAATTTAATTGCGCGCTAAATGACCTTAGCTGTCGATGCGCCATAAAACAATATACATTCATTCTAGAGAAGATATTTGAAGAAAATTGTGGATGGATGGACGACAGACATCCGGCCAACAAAATAGCTCACCATGAGCATGTTGTCCTCAGAAAATTGTACATCATCATTTATATGTATGATGTTTTAAAGTCATCTGTTGCAGAGAAACATTAAGTGAAATTTAATAACTTGTACACACATTCAAAACAAGAAAGTCATATATAAGATTTTCTGACCTGAATGAAGAAAAGCTTTGGCTTATCCATCAAAGTGGGACAATTCTTATTGCTGAAGATATTCAAAATATAATCAACATTGATCGGAATGCAGTCTTTTCCATACACAGCATTCTTCCATGTAGTAAAGTTTTGTTTCCTGTCTTTCTCAGCTACCTCTGATCCATGAGTGCTGAATACACATGCAAAACAGTCGGATTCTTTGTTGTATTTACAGTCTGCAGCTGTTCAATAAACACAACAGAAATAGATCAATGGTTGAGTGAAACAAGAAGCTTGTATAAGGAGTTAACATGTTTATCTGTTAGCCTGATAGGATCATGTTTTTAACCCACATACATCAACTCTGCAGCAGATGACTTTGAAAACTTCTAGGCACAAATATTGAGAATCTCTGATGTCTAATTAGTGAATAGAGATGACAAAACATTGTGGCAAAAGGAGAAATTGCTCATTATGAGCATTTGCTTCTTTTGTCCAAATGTTTTTTTAAGAGTCATCAAATGTGTCAAAATGTCTACTAGTGGGAAAGCGTCAAATACATAATTATATTTCAGGAAAGACAAAAATTAACAAATGGTTTAAACTTAGGTTATGTATCAAAATTATACTTTGAATTTTCCAAATGACATATTACATCATTTTTACAGATTGTTTTTTAACACAGATAAATATAATACTATCCTTAAAGGTTAGAAATTAGTGATCAAACTGTTACAAAAAACAACATTTTCTATGATTGCAATAGTTCTGCAAAGTCATCTGCTGCAAAATTGGCATATGAGAGAAAGCGATTCACCAAGAGGACCATGATGGTCCTATATCGCTATATTGTTCAATTTAATAGACTTGCAATAGTTTTTAAAGTTTTTACTCTATACAGGGTCATCCAAGGTTCAGTGGTGCAGCACTTTTTTCTAATCTGGCCTGTACATTTGGACAAGAAGATTTTTAAGTTTCAATTGTCATGGCAACCAGAGTTTTCCATGGAATTCAATTCTTAGAACAATTTTGATAAAGGACCATCTATTAGTTATTTGTAGGTATATATGAATGGATGGTTGGACAGATGAAGATGACAGACGTTGAGTGATCACAACAGCTCACCCATTACTTTGTGCTAAGGTGATCTAAAAACCAAAGCCAATTATTTTAGGCTTGAAACCACTTATAATGAAACTAATTGGTAACATTAAAGATATTCACGGGAGAAAATAAGTACCTTTTTTTAATTTATCTTCGATGTTTTTAGAAGAAAAGTCCTTGCACACCGTGACTTTGAAATCTAGAACCTCAAACAGTTCTTTCATTTTCTCCAAATCTTTTAAAGCTCCATTCCTAGTCGAGAAATCTTTTTCATCAAAGTATTTTTGTATAAATATCAAAGCCTGTCCTCTATACTTATGATTGAAGTCATACCCTTCTATAGAACTACTACACGCTGCCATCTGAAATTATAAGACAAGAATGATTAACTACAGTGCAAGGGTTGACTGTCCGCCGGTCTTGACCATTTTGTGGTTGGCGTACTATGAGTGTATTGGATAAGTCTGCAGAATCTTCAAAGCTAACATAATCAAGTCTGCAGATTTGTTTAGGCTTTTTGAATAAGCCTGTTTAATGGGGGGACTCAATGCATGCTTACCAACCTTTTCTCAATCCCAAGGGGGAGTTTCATGATCTCAAAGAGGGAGATTGGGGTTTGAAGGGGGAGATTTTCAGTGCGATGAATTTAACAGTAGAAATGTTCACGATATAACAGAATTTAGATAAAGTTCTATGCAGGATTCAATACTTTCAATATTTTCTAGGAAAATAAAAAAAATAGACTCATTTTGAGAATATTTTCAACTGTATGTTAGCATTTAAATATTATTTTGGCATGTTTTCAAATTCATGCATTGATATCAAAAAACCCTTTTAATTGTGGTTATCTAGAAAATCAAGCAAGTTGTCTGTTGTGTCAATGACTTGCACCTAAGAAAGAAAACTCTTAACCACATTTAAATTAGACCTACTTTTGAATAAAATACTGAGTACGAATGGAATCTTTGTTAATCTAATGACACAGGGAGAAATCATTTAGTTGACAGACACACATTGTTTTGAACTTGTTGAAAGAAAGGGCCTTTAATCAGTGACAATTTGTTTAGAAGTGGATGTTACAAAGTGGTTGTAGTAATTTTCAGTACAATCATCTCTTCATAATTTAAACAAAATAAAAAATCTGGAGGGTTGGTAAGCATGACAATGGGATCTGAGCTTGGATAGGTAAACCTGGTGTTTACCGCCTAAGCTACAGCTGCTTCAATTTTTACAAAAGTGGATAAATATAAGAAGAGAATACCCATTAAAATTGCATGGAAAATGGGTCTTCAACCCCTAAAATTGTAAAATTTTCTAGGGGGATATCCCCAAATCCACATTACAAAACCCTGTGCTCTCCCCCTTTGTGCATACTGTACCCAGTGATAAGTCAACTTTCTTTCTCCCTGTGATGCCCATGTCATTTATTTCTCAAATGCTTTTACCTTGATACCTCTGTAACATACAAATTTTTATTTCATTGTTGGTTATTGGAAATTGTTCTAATAAGCAAACCTAGATTTTCATCTTTTTTTAGTGTAATTGTATGTTAAAAAATCAGACTTTTACTTGCTTAAAGTATGGACTACCCGAAGTGTGTAGTGTCAGCAACACTTAACAATTTATGCCTATGATTAATATAATCAAAATGAGCTCCCTTTACCACTTATTAACAGATTCAACTACTTATGCCTCAGTCACATTTGCCGCGAACGCCGTGGGGTCTAAAATATCGACGGCCACTAGCAATTGTAGGGCCGCCGCAGCATTCCTACGGTCACATACTGTAGCATTCACAAATGTTAGGGTAGCCACACGGCGGATTTTGAATTTGTGGAGACTGAAAACCTGCGACTGCCGTACAGCCTTTGAAGTGATAACACACAGTCGCCATAGGGGGTCCCTGCGGCTGCCGTAGGTTTTTGACAAATACCAAGGCATGCGCAAGGAGGCCATGTTTTACGACCAATAATTATAGCTTGAACAAGCTTTAAAGGGTCAATTAAGTAAATATTTCGCCACATTATCTTGAAATCAGACAAGAAATTTTACGGAGGACTGCTTTCAAAATTGTGTTCTTTACTTCCTCCTTTCTGATGCTTCAGTGTGATTCCAGATTCCCTACGGCCAATACTTTATTCAATTAATATTATATATAGTTAAATAACCCTTAAATAATCGCCTTGCAGAATTCTCAACCCCAGTTTCCTAAGAATAGTCAACCCAATTGTATAATCACTACATTTAGATAATGATTAATGTAATAATGATGTATGTTAACATTGTTATAACAAGAGCTGTCGGAGGACAGCGCGCTCGACTATTCCACCGCTTATTTAAGTTACTGAGATAATGGACTCTAATGTAGTTGCATGCAAAACATTAACCACAATTTCTTAAAGGGTGATAATTTGCATTATATGCAGGATAGAGTTATTTAACTTGATTATTTTCTTAGGTGTGATGGTTAGGAAGGGATGTATAACGTTTCGATGGAATGCATCAAGTAGTTAACAAGATATGGATTCTTAATGTAGTTGCACGCAAACATTTTACCATAATTTCTAAGTAAAAAAAAAAGGACAACAATTTTTGCACAATTTGCACCATATGCAGGATAGAGTTATCTTAATTGGTTCTGTTTATAGTTGTGAAATTGGGAAAGGTTGTATAAAGCTTCAATACAATGCTTCAGTTGTTACTGAGATTACTCTCGAAATGTAGTCTAAAACTAAAAAAAGTCCAAAAAGGGCCATAACTTGCATAAAATGCTAGATAGAGTTATCGTACTTGATTGCTTACATAGGTATGAAGGTTGGGAAGGGCTGTTAGAGTTTCAATGCAATGCATCAAGTTGTTACTAAGATATGGTCTCTTAATGTAGTTGCATGCAAAACTTTAACCAGACTTTTATAAGTCCAAAAAGGGCCATAACTTGCATAAAATGCAGGATAGAATTATTTAACTTGAAAGTCAACATAGGTGTGATAGTTGGGAAGGGTTGTATAAAGTTTCAAAGCAATGCATAAAGTAAATACTACGATATCGACTCTTAATGAAGTTGCATTCAAAACTTTAACCAAATTTCTAGTTAAAAAATGGCCATAACTTGCATAAAATGCAAGAGTTATCTAACTTGATAATCTACAAAAGTGTGATAGATGGGTAGGGTTGTAGAAAGTGTCAATGCAATGCATCAAGTAAACACTGAGATATGGACTATTAATTTAGTTGCACGCAAAACTTTAACCAGAATTTCTAAGTTAAACAAGAGCTGTCGGAGGACAGCGCGCTCGACTACATGCCGCTTATTCACATAAAGCACTATTTCATTATATTGCACTTAAGTACTATTAAATCATATTATATACTCTATATGTAAAAGCAACTGAATAGATATACATACATTTAAATATAATTTAAAAATAAAATTTCCTAAGTCAATCAAGGGCCATTACTCCATATTTAGGATACAATGGAGTTATCTAACCTAATTGTACGATGGTCCTTAACAAATATGTGAAGTATGAAGTGATTTGAATGATGTAACTTTAACGTTGAGCTAAACGCAAATGTTAAAACTGACCGAGTCTAAAATTAGCAAAACCTTAAAAAAAGGTTTTCCTAATGTTTGACACCATGCAAAACCTGTTTGATATGTTGAAGAATTATATTTGATAAATAAATGATCACAATTAGAAAGAAATGTAACCAAAAATTAAGAATTTATCTAAAATTCTCAAAATCAAACAAAAATCATGTTTTTTACCCCCTAAAAGTCACACTCAGCATCTTCAACATAAAATGTGAAGAAAGGTATTACATGTAATTATATTCCAAATATGGAAGCCCTAACACAAGTACTTATTTAGAAAAAGTTAAAAAAATAAAATAAAATCCTACTTGCCCCAAAACTTTAACCACCCAAAATCATGTTTTTTTTCCCAAAAAGAAGGTCACACTCAGCATCTTTAGCATTCAATGTGAAGAAAGGTATAAGATGTAACTATATTCCAAATATGAAAGCCCTAGCACAAATACTTATGAATGAAAATCCCAACTTGCCCTAAAACTTTAACCGGACGCCGACGGAGACGCCGACGCCGGGGCGAGTAGTAAAGCTCTCATATTTTTCGAATAGTCGAGCTAAAAAGGGCCATAACTTGCATATAATGCAGAATAGTTATTTAAATTAATAATCTACACAGGTGTGATAGTTGGGTAGGGTTGTAGAAAGTTTCAATGCAATGCATCAAGTAAATACTGAGATATATGGACTGTTAATTTAGTTGCATGCACAACTTTAACCAGAATTTCTAAGTAAAGAAAGGGCCATAACTTGCATAAAATGCCAGATACTGAGATATATGGACTGTTAATTTAGTTGCATGCAAAACTTTAACCAGAATTTCTAAGTAAAGAAAGGGCCATAACTTGCATAAAATGCCAGATAGAGTTATCTAACTTAATAATCTACACAGGTATGATAGTTGGGTAGGGTTGTAGAAAGTTTCAATGCAATGCATCAAGTAAATACTGAGATATATGGACTGTTATTTTGGTTGCATGCAAAACTTTAACCAGAATTTCTAAGTAAAGAAAGGGCCATAACTTGCATAAAATGCCAGATAGAGTTATCTAACTTAATAATCTACACAGGTATGATAGTTGGGTAGGGTTGTAGAAAGTTTCAATGCAATGCATCAAGTAAATAATCAATGCAATCAAGTTAATAATCTACACAGGTATGATAGTTGGGTAGGGTTGTAGAAAGTTTCAATGCAATGCATCAAGTAAATACTGAGATATATGGACTGTTAATTTAGTTGCATGCAAAACTTTAACCAGAATTTCTAAGTAAAGAAAGGGCCATAACTTGCATAAAATGCCAGATAGAGTTATCTAACTTGATAATCTACAAAGGTGTGATAGTTGGGCAGGGTTGTAGAAAGTTTCAATGCAATGCATCGAGTAACATGTACTGAGATATTGACTGTTAATTTAGTAACCATAACTTGCATAAAATGCAGGATAGAGTTATCTAACTTGATAAGCTACATAGGTGTGATAATTTGGTAAGGTTGTAGAAAGTTTCAATGCAATACATGTAGTATTTAAGTACTTGCATGCAAAACCTTAACCAAAGTGTGAGTGTGACGTGGACGCAGACGCCAGGGTGAGTAGTATAGCTCTCATATTCTTCGAATAGTCAAGCTAAAAATGTATGTTAACATTTTAATAAAAATGTTTTATAATCATTGTGCTTTTGAAAGACTAAAGCCTTTTGTATGTTTTAAATTTGCTACATTGTTTTGATAATGTAAAATAAAATGATTATTATTTTCTGTATGGGTGTTTATGTTGGTGTAATAATTAAAAGTGTGTAACATGTCCCCCTTTCTCACAATGTTACAAATTTCTCTCATATGCTTTCAAAATTGTTCTGCCATGATGTTTTCAAAGTATGCTGCCTACTTATCGTGTAAAATGTTCCCTTTCTCACAATGTTACCAATTTCTCCAATATGTTTCCAAAGTTTTTCTGCAATGATGTTTTCAAAGTATGCGGCTTACTTATCGTGTAAAATGTTCCCTTTCACACAGTCACACTATGTATGTGCAATATCTATCTCCTTTTCTCACAATGTTACTAAATTATCCTATAACATGGTTTTCAAAGTATTGAAGTATTGTTTATTAGAGAACATTTCCCCCTTTTCTCACAATTTTCCTAATTCATTAATATAATTATACCTAAGCGAGAAGCCAACCTGTCATATACATATTCTCACCAAATGTTTTCAAAGTCGTCTGCAGCAGATTAACTATTTAAAACACATCAAGATCATTTAAATAATCAATCGACAGGTAATCAAGTATCGATAATCAGTCAGGCATCATACCGCTTTTGTTTATGACACTTGTGTGTTAAATCATCCATTCACACCTATATAAACCGATAATGGGGTCGCCTAAAACTGGGTTCGACTACAGTGAACTCGACAGTTCCGGGTCATCGACAATTCTGGGTCAAATTTGGAAAAAAATGTTTAGTATTCAAGAATGATACAGTATTTTGACAATTTGATTATCAAGTCATATTCCCCATTAGCTTGGCTAGTTTCAGTTTGATTTAGGACGTTGTCATTTCAAGAACGGATGTAGTAATCTCGAAACACATGACTGCATCGATTCCCGCGAAAGCAAAATCTCAATATTTTTATTTACCTGTCACAGCGTAAATTGCTGATTGTAGCCATAATTTCAGTAATACAGTTATGTATTGCACATACATGTATAGGTTATTTACTACTGAACAAGACATATATCTTTTATTGACCTGTCAAAGTTGTTTATGCCAAACTAGCGGATACATTTGACCTAGTTCACATACGACACTTTTGGGTCAGCTAAAAGGAATTTCTCAAAATTATCAATTTATTAGTAAAACTATTTTGGGAACTTTTTAAGAATAATTTAAAGCTTATGGTGATAAATCAATGTTAAAAATTTGTCATTCAAATTTACATTTTTTGTCAAATATGACTTATTAGTTGGTTGAAAAATTCCTCAGTTTTCGTGCATGAAAGTGTGTACTGTAAATTTAGCCCCATCACTGTTCTGTTTTTCGCGGCAATAGGTAATTGCAAGTGATACATTTTAGTTCTTCTTTTTCATATCATTTTAATAAAAAAGTTGTAAATGAATATCTTGTTATTAAAAAACAGCTGTTTGAGGTTACCCCTGATAACAGAAATAAACATTTGTCACGTGACCCAGAAATGGCAAGTTCGACCCGAAAATGTCAAATTTACAGCTTGCAATTGCAGACACTAAAGAAACATTTTAACAAATTTGTATGATTGTTGAATTATATCATCGTGGGGAGGCAGTATTTGTTTAACATTTTATGTAGTTTTGTTTCTCTCAACTTTCTTTTCAAAGAGACAAGATTCGTTAATTTGATTACTGACCCGGAACTGTCGAGTTCACTGTATTCTTAGAAAACTGGGGTCGAGAATTCTTGGGATCGAGATTTCTGGCTACCAAATAATCTATACTATTTTACTCGTTCATAAGTTCCTTGTACACACGCCCAAACCGTGAAAAGTGACTGGACTGTACGAGGATTCAGTCAAAATGTCGAATGTCTCAAATGTCCGACACCCTGTGCGATAGTCCTACAAAGAAAGACATCGCGTATTGAATGACACGATAAAACGAGAAACCTACCTACCTACCTTTTGTCTACCTTTTGTCTTCTGGGAAACTTTTTAAGCCCTTTTGGCTTATAACTACTTCCCCTCAATTTCATTTCTCAGTTCTCCGGCCCGGTTTGTGCATTAGTAGACCTGTGACAGGTCAAATCTTCTGTCATGCCACAACTTATCCAATATTGTTTTAAATTGAATCACTGATTTTGAGTTAACCACTTCTGTCGGTAAATTGTTCCACACCTGTATGGTTCGGTGAGCGAAAGAGTTTAATCGTAGCGATTTATTTGCTCTAGGTTTAATAAGTTTTAGGTTATGACCCCTAAGATGATTGTCGTCCGAGTATGTAAAAAATACATTCATGTTAATGTGATAAATTTTATGTACTATTTTGAACACTTGAATAATGTCAAATCTTTTTCTACGGTAATCCAATGATGGCAGGTTCAATTCAATGAGACGTTCACTGTACGATAAGCCTCGTAATTCAGGCACTAGTCTTGTAGCTCTCCTTCGTGCATTTTCAAGTATTTGTTTGTTCTTTTGGTGGATGGATAGAATATTAAGTTGCCATAATCTAGAAGCGTTCTCACCTAATGATTTATACAATGTTAAAAATATACATCCTTGTCCATGTAAGTAAATTTGCGTCTGATGAGCCCTATTATTCTGTTTACCTTATTGACTGTATTATTAATATGTTCATCGAACTTCAAGTTAGATTTAAACAAAACACCCAGATCCCGCTCCGAGTCCCTCCACCGGAAGTGTATACGAGACGTTATTACTATCTATCAATTTCATATTCAAAATCAAATTTCTTATTTCCATACGAAACCACTTTACATTTCTGAATATTAAAACTTAGTAACCAGTCCCCCACATTATGCCTGAATCTCCGAAAATATCCAGAAAAGTTAACGGTACACAGTTTTAACACCTCTGCAGGACGCAGCAGGAGTCATTTACTGCCCAGCATCTGACCCCCTATTTCAGTGAAAGACACTGTTGAAATGTTATCACATGACCAGAGAAACCACATCTGTGTCGAGACATTAATCTCAATTTTGTTGTTAGACCAGCTATTCACTTTTGAAACTTGTACAGAACCAAGTTTAAGTGAAGGTAGAATATTACCTGTGTCCCCAATGCAAGCTTGTGAATCAGAGGAAAACAATGTGGAAAGAAAAGTTACTTCACTTTTTCATTGATACAGAAAGCTGTTCATGACTCAACTACATATGTATATTGAAACAATCGCAGGAAAAGTAGCCATGTAATCCCCGTTTCCAACAATAAAATGAATCTGCAGGAGACAATATGTGAACAGTAATCTTTAAACCCTTTCCCACATACAGCAAATCTGCAGGAGGAAAACCTAGTGGCAAAAAACCTGAAAAAATAGCTTATCTCCATCAAATATAGCTTAATTGTTAAATAAAGTTGAAAACATTGAAAACATTGTGGTCATCATGAGCAACTCACCTTTAGCTACAATGTTTTCAAAAGTCGTCTGCTGCTATAGCTTTCAAAATGCGTCTGCAGGTGGGAAAGGGTTAAAACATGGGGAGCCTCTATGAATGAAAGTTAGATAATAGAAAAGAGAAGAAAACATTGTTGGAAATAGAAAATTACTCCATTGAGCAATTTCTCTTTTTCCTCACAATATTTGACACACTGCACCTGCTGGAAACGTATTAAAATGTGTCTGCATTTGGGGAAGGGTTGTTAAGCAATTAATTTCACATTTTCCTACAATGATTCACATCGAGTATTAAGAATA
>JASEVX010000004.1:41923103-42112379 GCA_031761405.1 Serripes groenlandicus
GGTCTTGATCTATGTTGGTGGAAAAGGCTGGCTTGTCTGGATCTATGTTGTTCTTGCTGAAGCACCGCTCATTTTCTTAATAACAGGAATGTTCCTTTGGTGGCTCTCTTTCAAAAGTGTTCAAAGATTTAAGTTCCATTGAGAACTCTGGTTGTACACGCATTTTGCTTGCGATCTGCATATTGTTATGCTTCACAAACTTAGGGTGCTCATCATTATATAATTTTAAAACATGAGTAGACTAATGATTGGGAAGATTACTCATTTTCTGTTTACGATCAATAATTAGTTGGCTGTGTATATGGTTAACCAGAGACATATAAACATGTATATATATGTTTATATGTCAATGGGTCAACCTACCTTAGAATGGAGATTGATCATAAACAATGAAAGTCTGTGAAGGACATTCACTTCGTTGACAAAAAAAATGCAAGTAACATGATACATTTTCACTTGACCCCACCCCTGATGTTCCAATATGCCCTTTAGTTGATAACTGTTTTTATGCCCCCCCGGAATCTCCGATTCGGGGGGCATATAGTTTTTGGCCTGTCTGTCTGTCTGTCTGTCTGTCTGTCTGTCTGTCTGTCTGTCTGTCTTCACGTCTGTCTGTCTGTCTGTCTGTCTGTCTGCACAAAAAAAACTTTAACCTTGACCACTACTTTTGAACCATAACAGGTACGGCTACCATATTTCACATGTGTATTCCTTGTGACATGACCTTTCTGTCAGTACCAAAATGTTTGACCTTGCGACCTTGACCTTTGACCTAGATGTAGTTTTTGGCCTGTCTGCACGAAAAAAACTTTAACCTTGACCACTACTTTTGAACCATAACAGGTACGGCTACCATATTTCACATGTGTATTCCTTGTGACATTACCTTTCTGTCAGTACCAACATTTTTGACCTTCACCTTTGACCTAGATGTTGCCATTCTCGAAAAAAACTTTAACCTTGACCACTACTTTTGAACCATAACAGATACGGCTACCATATTTCACATGTGTATTCATTGTGACATGACCTTTCTGTCAGTACCAACATTTTTGACCTTGCGACCTTGACCTTTGACCTAGATGTAGTTTTTGGCCTGTCTGCACGAAAAAAACTTTAACCTTGACCACTACTTTTGAACCATAACAGGTACGGCTACCATATTTCACATGTGTATTCCTTGTGACATTACCTTTCTGTCAGTACCAAAATGTTTGACCTTGCGACCTTGACCTTTGACCTAGATGTTGTTATTCTCGAAAAAAACTTTAACCTTGGCCATTACTTTTGAACCATAACAGGTACGGCTACCATATTTCACATGTGTATTCCTTGTGACATGACCTTTCTGTCAGTACCAACATTTTTGACCTTGCAACCTTGACCTTTGACCTAGATGTTGCCATTCTCGAAAAAAACTTTAACCTTGACCACTTCTTTTGAACCATAACAGGTACGGCTACCATATTTCACATGTGTATTCCTTGTGACATGACCTTTCTGTCAGTACCAACAATTTTGACCTTGCGACCTTGACCTTTGACCTAGATGTTGCCATTCTCGAAAAAAACTTTAACCATGGCCATTACTTTTGAACCATAACAGATACGGCTACCATATTTCACATGTGTATTCCTTGTGACGTGACCTTTCTGTCAGTACCAACATTTTTGACCTTGCGACCTTGACCTTTGACCTAGATGTTGCCATTCTCAATTTTTGTTTAACCTTCCCCACTACTTTTGAACAATAACAGGTAAGGCTACCATATTTCACATGTGTATACCTTGCGACCTTGACCTTTAACCTAGATGTTGCCATTGGGGGGCATCAGTGTTTCACAAACACATCTTGTTTTCATCTGCTATAATGTAAGTGTTATGCATAACTGCAGTATGGATTTCCGGCGACATTGATGCGTTGCATCAACTTTATCTTGTCTTCTTTCTTAAACAAATGCAATGTGCATGTCCTGAGAACACAGCCCACAGTCAGATACCGGTCAGACAAACATCTTGGCAATTTAATCACCCTATCAAGAAAATTAATCTAATCTAATGACCCATGGGTAATTGATGCTGGCATTTAATAGCCTAAAAGCTAACTGTTTATCGTTTGCAGATTTGAGGAAATTTTACGCATAATGTTGGAGACTGTAACCAGTCTTTACTCCATTGACAAAGCCTAAATATATCCTCCTGTAGATCACTCAGATCGGACTCCGATGAAATATTTGTATATAATTTACAATCGTCTGCAAATAAACGACAAACACTCCCCACTATTTCTGGTAGGTCATTTATAAAACCGTAAGTCTAAATCCTTTAGACTATCTATGCGAGAACTACCTGCCTAATGAGAATTCTTAACGATTATCGATATGTGATTAATTAAGTATAATTATCTTACCTGTAATTTCGATAGGAGTTAATATTTGGAAGTTTTTGTGTGTTTTTTTTCCAAACAAACGTAAATTCTATTTTCGGTTTCATAGTCACGTTTGATTAGCATACCGTAAATTTAATAATATTAGCACGATTCGAATAACATTGAGGTTTTTGAGTTTAGTCAAGATTTTGTTGTTGATATAAATAAAGTTATTTAAAGATCGATTTAGTTAAGTATGATTAATGTTTAGCAAATAAGAAATTACAAGTTATGTACAAAATGTAGCTGAAGTCTTGCAAACTCTTTTAGTGGCAAAACTTTTTGAAACAGGAAGTCAGGATTATAAATCTTGGAAGTCATGGATGCCTCAGTGGTTTTGCCGCAACTCGCACATTCTTTTGTGTTACTCGTAGTTTTGCTTTTATAAAGATATAATAAGGAAAGAAAAGAAAAATCTTTACAAACAGCAGAGGTTGCTCCCTTTTTTAACAATTTAATTCTTTCAGTTTCTAAAAGGATGCACGCATATAATATTCCTTACTAGAATTTATCATCTGATCATCTTCATTATTGTCATTTTTTTCCTCACATCTATTTCTCACTCCGGTCCTAATTGAGCTATTTAAGAAAAATGATTCTTAACACTTGTGTGTGATTTAGGACCATCTTTGCCCGCTTGTTTAGATTTTGTTATGAGGATTATTTAGTATAGTATAGTATACTCTTTGTTATAATAGCTTTCTGTCCTACATATATTACATATCTCAAACAAATATGCTTGGTCTTTAGCGACATATAATAATCAAGTGCATTAACGGTTATAACCACATTTTATAATTTGGTTTATATTAAAAGCCTTTCCCATTATTACAACAAATCTGCAGCAGACAACTATAAAAACATCTGAAAATGTATAATTATAATTAAACAGTGGAAAATACCATGGTAAAAGGAGAAATTGATGATGTTGAGCATTTGCTATGAGAAGCATTTGCAGCAGACAACTTTTGAAAACATTGTGGCAAAAGGAGACATTGCTCATAAAGAGCAATATCTCCCTTTGCCAAAATGTTTACTCTAATGCTATTCTGAAATATTCAGAAAAATAAACTTGAGATATCAACCCATACCAACATACAGACCTTTTGTGAGGCCTCTGCAGTAGACTACTTTTTGAAATATTGTGGCATAAGAGGAAATTGCGCTGTAAATTTTATTTTCTACAGAGAACTTGCTGCGGCATCAGAAAGTGTGAATTTGCCCGATTTTTGAAAATATTCATCTCTGAATTAGCTTTTCTGATACAAATATAATGTGGTAGAAATGTTCATTTGATAACTCTCTACAAATACAAACATATTGATTGGTTTTTAAACACCGCAATCAGGCGGTATAAGAAAAGGGGTAAAATGACAACATTTTAAAACTACAATCTTATCAAAGTGCTTGTTTGATTTAAAGATGATTAAGCGGAACTGTTCATTCAGTGACCCTCTGCATGTTTTTAAGTTTCATTGATTGGCTTAGTCATAAAAACCAGGTTGCATCTGAAAAAGTGACATTTGAATTTTTAGCTTCAGATCCTTATCCACTGGACAAAAAAAAGGATTGTTCTTTTGGCCGTCCTTTTCTTAATCATGTTCAAAGATATAGGTTACATTGCACCAAATAAATTACTTATTTGTTTACATGTAAATCGACGAGTTTCAGTCCTCAAGTGTCACACTTGTTAAGGGTTTCTCATGTAGAACACTGCTTGTCTGATTTTCACCTTCATTGACACTCTTCATGATTATTTTAGTCGAGTTTACTGGTTGAAAGACATAGTTACCAGGCTTATCAGAAAAGAGGTATATTGAACTTTTAGCTTCAAATGACATCTCATCCTAATCAACTGGACAAATTTCGAAAATATTTCACAGGGATGTTCCTTTGGTGGTCCTCTTTCAAATGTGTTCAAATATATACATTCTAAATACAGCGTTTGTTGCGACCGGCAGCAGGAAGGGACTAACATGCCTAATCTGTAAACAAATTCTTCTCTGAATCCACTTGTCAGATTCCGAGATAATTTAGTTCAAATGTTCATTGATTGAGTGACATATTAACACTGATTTAAGTAATTAACAAGAAACCCCATGAGTCGTTCCGCGAGAAAACCAACATTATGGCCTCTGCGTTATGTATCGACCCAGATCAGCCTGCACAGTCCGGTCAGACTGATCCGGGCCGACACATTCCGTCTCAGGGATATAGAGGTATAGAGTAATGATTCCTGGAACAGAAAAAACACAGGAGGCGAACAGTGTCTGCATGGGTCCGCCTGCGCGGCATGCTTAGGCTGATCCGGGTCGATACTTTACGCAGAGTCCACAGAGTTGGTTTTCTCGCGGGACGGCTCAAATGGTAAAAACAAACTCAACAATACAGGTAGACAAATAAGACCCGTTAATTTAATAAAGAGAATACTCTTTAACCACAGCCGTTAATTTAATAAAGAGAATACTCTTTTTCCACAGCCGTTAATTTAATAAAGAGATTAATACTCTTTTTCCACAGCCGTTAATTTAATAAAGAGAATACTCCTTTTCCACAGCCGTTAATTTAATAAAGAGAATACTCTTTTTCCACAGCCGTTAATTTAATAAAGATAATACTCCTTTTCCACAGCCGTTAATTTAATAAAGAGAATACTCTTTTTCTACAGCCGTTAATTTAATAGAGAGAATACTCTTTTTCCACAGCCGTTAATTTAATAGAGAGAATATACTCTTTTTTCATAGCATTATAGCTATTTTAACCATTTGTGTGCCTTTCAAAGTGATAGCCCGGTTCATAATTATTGTAGTTATCAGACCGACCCTCTTTAGTAACCTGATCATAATCGTCATTCAAATCTGTGTCTGCACCATCATTATCATTATTAGTCGCCGGGCAGGAGCCCGCGACTTCTATTTTTAATAGGTTTTCTGAAATCACATGGGAGGGGGGATTATTATTAGAAAGAAACACATTTAGATGTCTTGAACATATTACAATTGTGTTTGTTTAAAAACACTAAGTAATGACACATCTAAAATGAAGTTCATATTCCGAAGTTTTAGGTATTTTCAGTTTCTTTATTTTGACTCGCATTTATGTTTTTTTGTTTTATTTACGAAGACAAAACAGTCCCTATTAGCTAGACTGCTATACTTTATTTTACACTATATACTACATGTAATCAAAAGTCGATAACTACAAACCTTTACGTCGCAGTCTAATTTGTTTACTTACGCGCACCTGCGTGACTCGCGAATACCAACTGCGTAGATCAATCTCCTTTGCAGAGAGCCGCTCTTTACACTCACTTACAAATAGTAAATTATAGGTGATTTAAAATGTTTATTAGGTTCGAAACAAATGAAGAAAAGAACAAACCGAGATAAAACTGGTTTTAATGGAAAAATGACTTTGAACGAACAATCTCTGACAATAAAGAGAGTTTCAAGAACGACACCTCTGCGAATAAAAAAGAATTTTCGTACAAAATTATTTCGTCCTTGACAATTTTAAATGTGTCATTTAATTCCCTTAAGGCATATTGCTTTCGATCTGCATATTGTTATGCATCATTGACACAAGGGCGCTCATCATAATATAATTTTAAAACATGAGTAGTTTGTTGTTTTCATTATAAAAAAGGAAGGAAAGAATTAAAATAAATTAACATGTTGTAGGGCTAAGTTTATGTTCGAAATTAAGTTTAAATTATACAAAAATTTCAATGAGATTTAACTGTTTAGTTGATATTATATTTCGAAGGTGGTCTAATTTATAAATATTGGACTACATTTCAACATTTGTTAAAGTATGATATAATCAGGATGCTAAGCTAATATCATTTTGAGAAAAAGAGAAAACTGATGTCTTCAGCGATTTAACCCTTATCTCATTGTTTTAAGAGTAGATTGCTGCAAAGGTGTCCACTGTTGACTTTAAAAGTGGAAAGGTAAAATGACGTGCTATTGCATGCAAATCCTAAATTGTCTGTTTTGTGGTTTTATTGAAAAATAATAAAATTCAAATATTCTGACAAACATCTTGAAAAGTGTATGTGGAATTCACAAATCTTATAATTATTCCTTAATGAAAGCACTGTATACATACTAAGACTAATGATTGGCAAGATTACTCATTTCCATTTCTGTTTATGATCAATAATTAGTTGGTTGTGTGTATGGTCAACCTACTTTGGAATGGAGATTGATCATAAACAATGAAAGGCTTCAATTATCATTCACTTCGTTGACAAAACAATGCAAGTTATGATACATTTTCACTTGACCCCATCCCTGATGTTCCAATATGCCCCTCAGTTGATAACTGTTTATTCAACTACTATAATGTTAGTGTTATGCATAACTGCACTATGGATATCCGGCGACATTGATGCGTTGCATCAATTTTCTCTTGTAATTCATAGAATTAGAATGATGTGATTTAAAATAGTTGTTCTAAGACAACCAGAGTCTCGGAGTTACTCGCTTCGGCCAAAAGCCTGGTTCAGTCAATTTACCAATATTTGGATTTGGTACCTCAATGTTTCATTCTTATAATAATTGATCAAGCCCTTCTTTGATTGAAGACACGAACCATTGTCCTTTTCAACCCTCTTTTCGATACATAATTCTTGAGTTTGTCTTTGTTTACTGTTGATTTAAATCCGTCGATAAAGAAACGCTAAGTCTGTTTTACTATACTTTCAACGAAATCGTCATCATCTTCATAATAACCACCTTCAACACTGGTAATGCTACACTTACATGTCTCATAACTCATCCTTGTAAACTGAGAGCTGTTTTTCACTAATTACTGTTTTTTTGCACAGTAATCACAGGTAAACGACCGTGAGCTGCAGGTATTGATGTATATACGACCGGTTCATGAGAATTAAACGCCATACGGGATTTGAATCGGCTCGTGCACCCTTTTCCTTTTCGATTGAGAGTATTATATTGCTCTGTTTTGCATCATTCACTATCAACTTGAGGGAGTCTTTCAAAACTATAGTTGAACCTGACGATTTATTGTCTTCAATTCGATGAATGTCATTTCTTAAGCATGTGAATTGGTCTTTTGTTTCCTTTCATACTTTTGATATCTCCAATCTCACAGATTGTTTGTCTTCGCGTGTACTGCCGTCACACCGGACTGGCGTCCTTACCGCGTCCTAAACTGTCATATTTTGGAGAACGCCGATGGTCGCATTGAGAACGCCAATGATCTTTCTAAAATAAATCCAGATTTCGAGTCAGCCGTCACACCGGAGTTCTGTGCTCTGCGATCTGTGTATGTACACGGCGTTCCCAACACGACCTTACCGCGTTCTTACTGCGTCCTTGGAGTTTCTATTGAGTTTACACGGCGTCACTGCGGCGTCCATACGGCGATCAGCGGCGACCCCACTGCGACCCCACTGCGTTCTTAGCGTTTCTACCACGACCTTACCGCGTGCATGGCGTTCCCACGGCGACTGCAGGGCGACCCAACGGCGTCCTCGCTGCGAGTATAAAACTCCACTGTTCTTTCGGAAAGCTTCATTCATTATTTTACTCTCATCCGTTGAGGTCACGCATTTTAACGTGTACGCATTTTAAACTTATACGCAACGTTATGCCGAAAACCAGGGGCCGTGGGCGTGGGCGAGGTATAGCAGCCAGGACAGCCTCAATATCTCCAGCACCAGCGTCATCTCCTGAAAGGGACTCCAGCGTCGATGTAGCGGAATCGGACACACAGTCCACACAGTCCAATGCCAGCGCTACAAAATGTGACAGTCCATGCCGTAAAACCAAGAGGAGCAGGCTTGTGCGTAGTGATCTGACGCCCGAAGAAGAGGAGGCCATGGTAGACTGGCTTAGGGAGCACCCACTGCTCTTCAACAAGAAGTTATCCTCATACAAGGATAAGGGCAAGAAGGACGCGCTCTGGGCTGAGCAGGCCCGTAAACTTGGTAAGGAAGTGGTCCTCCTTACCGTGTGGTACCGGTCCATTCGGACCAGGTATGGGAAACTGGCAAGGCCGAAGTCTGGGGCTGGGACTGGCGACCGAACCGAGCGTGATATATGGATCATGGACAAGTTTGACTTCTTAAAGTCGCACATCTATGAGGTCCGGCCAAGAACCTTCGTCAGTGTAAGTACACTAGTATTAGGGACAAATAACATACAAAAATGTATATTATTCGTAAATTCTAATTCTTTGTTATTTGCATATTAAATGCCCTGTCGTGCATAAGTTAATGTTCGTCAGGCAAATCCAAATTCTAACTTAATCGTTGTTTCCCCTTGTGTCTTTGCAGTTGAAGGCTAAGCTGGCAGCCCAGACTCCGGTGGACGACGATGCCGAGTCCGTGGACAATGACGACAACATTCAGCAACTGCCGTCAACGTCTGTTCCCACCTCGTCGCAAGAAGAGCCTAAGAGGCCTGTCATCCTCGATGTCAGGCCAAAGCGTTCCTCATCCCGGGCCACTGCGGAGGAAGAAATGTTGCTTAGAGCCCTGGATGAAAGGGGCCGCCAGTCCATGCAGCTACAAGAAAAGCTGCTTGACATTATCAAGCCAGCTGCGCGTCCCAGCGAACGGGCTACGTATGGGGATTGGGCAAAATCGGTGATGGAAGACCTGGACCCAAGCTTGTGGAGACAGTTCCAGCAGGAACAGAGCCAGCTGCTTTACAAGTACTTGGACCTTCACGACAAGGTCCGCTCCCAGCCACTCCAACCGCAGCAGCAAACGTGGCAGCCTGACCAGCAACAGCATTGCTCCTCTCAGCAGTCATCCCAGTCCTCGCAATGGCAGCCTCCGCCCCAGAACTGGCCGACCACTGTTCAGACCACATCGGTGTGGGATTCAATGAGTTCCACATGGGTGCAGGCTCAGATGCACCCTGAGCCGAGCTTAACCACTCTACAACCTCGCTCACGAAGTACCCCACAGAACCCTGCCACCTCAGCTGCTGGGTCAACTACAGTCTCCCCACGGGGCGAGGAGGTCTCTTCTTTGAGCGGGATCTTCAATGAGTCATTCATGAAAACACTTCAGCGCTCTGACACTAGCCAGTGAGCTGGAATACTTGGATTATAAACTGTGGCAAACTGTGAATACTCTAGAATGGATACTAAACAGTGCTATTATCTTTACATATATGTGATGTTATGTTATGCTGGGCACTAAACAGTGCTATTATTATTGTGTTATATGTTATGCTATGATACGATGGGTACTAAACAGTGCTATATGTTTTTGTTATCTATGTTATGTTCTGTTATGATGGATACTAAGCAGTGCTATTTTTATTTTGTTATCTATGTTATGTTATGTTATGTTATGATATTCAACAGTTCTATTATATTTTGTAATATATAAATGTAGTATGAATGTTTATTTTCCTTATAATGAAGGTAGATGGTGACAATAAAGTTTTAGTTCTCTGTAAAATGGTTTTTATTCAATTCTTGTTATCTATTACAAGGTATCCGGAACACAATTACGTTTGGAAATAATCTTACAATTTCGTAGGAATTCGTGACGTTCCGTCAAATGTCGAAACGTCATTCGGTAGCAAACGTATATAATATACTGCATTTTGGTAACAAAATGAACCGAATGACACTGTGACATTTAACAGAACGTCACGAAATACTACAACATTGTACGAAATATTTCCAAGACTGTTTTTGGTACAAATAGATTTCTAAGGACTATAAGATCTCGAATGACTGTTTATGTAGCTAATTATTTGCTACCATAGATAATACGCACCCTAACAATTGAGCTGTTTACTAACACTTAACTCATGTATCGCAATGAAAATGCATTGAAAACACTTCTCTGAGTTCTCAGAAATAATTTAAAGTGTCAAGGTTGAAACGGTTCGTTTAGTAAATGGCATACAGCATGTCTTTAGCGAAATACTTAAGTACTTTCAGTCCTTTGATTGTTATTACCAGTCGAGCCGTATTTTGCTTTTTCTAAAAGCTAACATAGTGCGTCATATATCGTCAGTCTACGCCTTCTAGTACAATTAATCGCAGGTCATCTATGTGAAAGCCCGAATAGCATGGTCGTTTTGAGAAATATGTTGACTGAGACAGAGGTTCGATACCAGCGCTCTTTACAAACATTTGTATATCTGAAACATTACATTCATGTACCTTTCGTTTTTACTCTTAATATATCATGTGTAAATAGAAAGATCTCAATAACTATGTACAAGAAGATTATCTTTTTTAAAGAAAGCTCTTATTATAACCAAATTTATGTTCCACTCAAAAAACAAACAACATCTTTTTTAATAAACAGTTGTATTTAATAATCATTACAAAAGTTATTTTTCTTTTCTTAACTATGGTGGCATACTTCTGCCACCACATAACCACTTAATTGTCACGTTATTTAACTAGTTAGTCACTTAATTGTCATGATAAATATCTGATTAACGCGTTAATTTTTATGTTAACAGATACATATGTCAACACAAAAAAGTCTATGTTACTGCCCACTACTGCCAACAGATACCTACATAATGCCATTTTAGACATATTTTAAGTGGTTAATGCGTTATGTAACTAGTTAATCAGATAAGTTTCGTGATATTTATGTGGTTAACTAGTTACGTAACTAGTTAGTCAGATAAGTTTCGCGATAAGTATGTGGTTAACTAGTTACGTAACTAGTTAATCAGATAAGTATCACGATAATTATGTGGTTAACTAATTACGTAATTATCACGATACTTATCTGACTAACTAGTAACGTAACTAGTTAACCACATAATTATCACGATACTTATCTGATTAACTAGTTACGTAACTAGTTAACTACATACTTATCGCGAAACTTATCTGATTAACTAGTTACGTAACTAGTTAACGACATAATTATCATGATACTTATCTCACTAACTAGTTAACTACATAAGTATCACGATACTTATCTGACTAACTAGTTACATAACTAGTTAACCACATAATATCGTGATAATTATGTGGTTAACTAGTTACGTAATTATCACGATACTTATCTGACTAACTAGTTACGTAACTAGTTAATCACATAATTATCACGATACTTATCTGATTAACTAGTTACGTAACTAGTTAACCACATAATATCGTGATAATTATGTGGTTAACTAGTTACGTAATTATCACGATACTTATCTGACTAACTAGTTACGTAACTAGTTAACCACATAATTATCACGATACTTATATGATTAACTAGTTACGTAACTAGTTAACTACATACTTATCGCGAAACTTATCTGACTAACTAGTTACGTAACTAGTTAACGACATAATTATCATGATACTTATCTCACTAACTAGTTAACTACATAATTATCACGATACTTATCTGACTAACTAGTTACAAAACACGTTAGTCACTTAATATATATCAAAAATGGCATTATGTAGGTATATGTTGGCAGTAGTGGGCAGTAACATATACTTTTTAGTGTTAACATAACTATCTGTTACCATAAAAAATAACGCGTTAATCAGATATTTATCATGATAATTAAGTGACTAACTAGTTAAATAACGTAATAATTAAGTGGTTATGTGGTGGCAGAAGTATGCCACCATACTTAACATCTCGATATGTTTTATTCACAATATACTTTATTGCTTTATTCCACGTACACTATATGGCAATGTTTATATCATCTTGTCCTGCCATGGGACTGATCCCACAGCTGAGTTAAAGTATAACTTTAAATATTCACGTTGCTTTTTCGCAGCAGTGCTGTCTTTGTTAGCGCCTTTAGCCCGGTCCACGTCGTGCATATTCGCGTTGTTCCTCCACGAACCTAGGACAACTTCGTGGTTGACGTCCTCGTGGTCGAGAGCTCCGTTCTGTAGGGTCGGGTAGCGCATTCTCATCAAGTTGTGGAGGCAAACACAAGCCTCCACAATGAGCCTTGCTGTCTCAGGCTGCTGTTGCATAGTCCCTAGTAGAACCTGCCAACGCTGTGCCAGAATGCCAAAGGCATTTTCGACTATTCTTCGGCCTCGGGAGATGCGGTAGTTGTAGATTCGCTGTTCCTTCGTCAGGTTGCGCGCTGCGTAGGGCTTCATCATGTAAGTCCGGAGACCAAAGGCATCGTCGCCAAGGAGGAAGTATGGCGTATCCCGGTTGTCGTATGGCAGAGGTGCAGGAACTGGAAAACCTATGGAACCGTCACAGAGGCACTCTTTCAGTTCGGAGTCGTTGTAGATCATGGCATCTGACATGTAGCCATCTCCCCCCACGTCTATCCACAAAAAGTTGTAATCAGCATCTACTAGTGCCATTAACACGACGGAGAAGAATCCCTTGTAGTTGTGGTACAGGCTCCCACTGTTTGCTGGCTTTCTTATGGCAACGTGTTTTCCGTCAAGCGCATGAGGGACGTTCCAGCGGCGCTCGAACTTCTCGGCTACTGTTGTCCATTCCCCAGGAGTGATAGGGCATTTCATCACCTCATCCTTGTACTCGCCTACTATGGCCTGACATACTTCCTTCACGACAAGAGACAATGTATTCGCTGGGAGTCGGAAGTCGAATTTCATGCTGGAGTACATGTCACCAGACGCTAGGTGGCGTAGAGTGACTGCCAGCTTCGTCCCTGGGTTGATGGCTTTCCTGTAGTTTGTATCCTGCTTGGTGATTCGTGGGCCAAGCCTGGTGAGCAGCTCATCAAACATTTCTGGTTGAACCCTAAGGAAATTCTGGAACGATGCCGGATCTTCTCGCCTCAGCTCAGGCATGAGGCGGTTGAAGTGGCCAAACTGTTCTCTTCGGACATCACCGAGCCATGGTCTAACCCAGCATCTTCTTAGCCTTGCCCTTCTTCTCCTTCGCCGTCTGATCAGTTTTACAGCTATGACATGATCATCTGCCTGCTGCTGCTGGACAATAAGTATATGTTGCAGTGCGAGCAAGTTCATCATTTATTCGGCCCTGATGATGGTGAGTACGAGAAATACACTGATAAAGATAGGATGAAATATTGGGTGTTATAGCTCTTCGAGGGCGAACAGTAGGAACGCGCTAGGAACGCAGTGCAAACTCCATAGAAACGCAATAGTCGTAGTAGGCACCCCGTAGAAACGCCATTAACGCCGCAGGGACGCATTGAGAACGTTGTAAGGTCGCGGACAATAGCTCAAATCCCGAAATATCCGCCCTGACATCGCGGTAAGGACGCCATAGACGTGATGGGGTCGTGGTAAGAACCCCATAGACGTGGTAAGGACGCAGTAAGGTCGCCATTGGTTCCCCCGATCCTTTTCTCCGCGTTTACATGGCGACTCTACCACGTCTGTACTACGTTCCTTTGGCGTTGTTCGGGTTCCTACTGCGATGCTACGGCGACCATGGCGACCTCAGGGCGATCCCACGGCGTCCTGAGCCAGGACGCGCTCAGGACGCCGAACCTCGGCGTTTACTTTGAACATGTCCAAAGTAAACGCCGTCGCTCTGCGACCTTCGGCGTCCTTGGGGTCCCCACGGCGTCTTGATGCGTTCTCACCACGACCCTACGGCTTCCATGGCGTCCCTTCCACGTCCTGGGTCGCCGTAGGGACGCCGTAGGGACGCCAGTCCGGTGTGACGGCTGTATAAGATGTCATATAAAGCAGAATGTTGACAGACGACACCAAGCATGCTCCTGATAGCTCACAATGAGCTCTTACTGGACAGGTGAGTTAACACGAAGTCAAAGGGGGTCAGTATCATTCCACTTCAATAAAGCAAAATAATCCTCCCATCTGTTGTCCATGTATTTAGTCAAATAAAGAGGACTTTTAGAAACGGTGACCATAGAAATATTTAAGTTAAAGTATTTCAAAATTTGACAGTATTTTCTTCTTAGAAATACTTTTTGAAATATATTTTTTAATTAAAGGGTACCAAATATCAAAATAATAACTTTAATAAGCATTTAAAACCCGGGCTCAAAATAAGCCAGGTCGAGATTAACGGAAAAAAAAGATCGGCAATTTCCGTAAAATATACCGGAAGTGACGTGCTCATGGGGAATTTAATGGAGGCTCTCATTATGTTGATAGTGTAAATCGTAAACGCATCGATATATTTGGAATAATTAAAGAGAAATAAAACGTGAAACTGCCCAGAGAGTGTGTGGTAGGGAGTGTTTATACATGCCGAAGGACGTTGTTAGCTTTCATAGTTTCCCAAAGGACGACACAGTAAGTAAAATATGGATAAAGGCATTGGACTCGACGCGAAAACTTTGGAAAGGTCCGACAAAACATACATAACAGTATAATTCTTCATCTACAGCTCCGTAATTCAACTCATCCGCCATTATTGAAATCGAAACAACTCCTTATCACTACGTCATCACGGTAAACCGGAAGTCAGTTTATTTTTCGCACTCGGCAATTTCCGTGAAATCGTAATTTTATTGCGTAATTTTATTGCACACAATTTATCTTTTCATACTTTTTTTTTTGTTCTTATATTATTATTTAAGCATTAATTTTTTGATAGTCAAATTATTTTTTTGACTCTTGGTACCCTTTAAATGACAACATTAACAGCTCTTTTATTGAACGAAAAATATACGATATATTAACGGTTCTAGTCACATAACATTTCACATTATTGTCATTTTCAGAACCTATGAACCATCTAAGTCGTAGAAGAGAACAGTGCGGATCTTAATCATAATGTGTAAGCGAAGGAAATTTATGGCCAAAGCACATAACAGTCTGATCTGGGACCTTAACTGTTCATGAATTCATGAAGTTCAAAATCCTTTAAAGGGACTGAACATCATAATGGTCCAAAATCGTTATATTTTATACTTATTCTAATTAATCCAAAATACGTCGATATATATATGTAAGGGAATGTAGTAGAAGGTCGTACAAGTCTTGTTTTTCATTATTTCATAGGAAATAAGCAGTTAAAAAAAACGTCCGCTCCGTGTTTTCCCGTTTAAAAATAACGTGGAATTTCCTCTTGCTCATTTGAATTTGTGGATTCAATTCGGCATTCTCTAACACTATCGACTCATTACATTCATGTATACGTGAGTGTAAGGAACGACAACTCTGCGAAGGAGATTGTCAATTCGGTTGTAGTGATCACGTGATAAATATATAGCAATATTTTTAGATTTACTGGGTTACTAAATCTCCGCAAAAAATCTCCGCAATATTAATAGTGTGCATATATTGTAGTACATCAGTCAGCAAAATCTCAATGCCTTACATGCAAAAACATCAAGGTAATAGCAATTTTTAACAATTTTTTTTTTTTCGCTTTTTTCTCATATGGGATTCAGTCCCTTTAAGAGTTACTCTTCATATGTTAAAATCCAATTTGCTAGAGGATTAATGGACGCAGTTTTAAATAACCTTGTTTATCTATCTTTTCTCAGTTTTCAACGACCTTCTTTACCTATGTTCAACACATTCTATATCGTCAGCTATTTCACCCTGTTTGGTCAGCAGTTTTGTAGTATTGAATTTATTGTATATGCCTGAGTGTTTAGGCGATCTGGAGTCCAGTGTGACGAATATTCACGATGGTACCATAAACATTATATATATATATATATATCCCATGATGATGTAGAATTACTATGCACTCATTGTTGTGTATACAGTTGAATATTTGAAAAGATCATTTGAAAACATCGTGAAAAAAGGAGTGTTGCGAGCACAATGAGAAAATTCTCCTTTTACCACAATGTTATCATCTGTATTCATCTATTATATTTAATTTTCCTTAATTTTGACTAAATGACTTCATAGTCTCTTCATTTTAAGTTTTGTATAAGAGAAAAGGTTATTCAAATACCATTTTAGATATGAAAATGGTGTTTTTTGGCTTGTCAACTATATATATCAAAAGCTTGATTTGTTATTATGTAATGCGTCTACATCAATGTCTATATTGTCTTTCATTGTGTTCTTTTTGTCTTTGGTAGCCTAATAAATACAAGAGGACCATGATGGTCCTATATCGCTCACCTGATTTAATCAAACTTAAAAAGTTTTCAGTGTTCTTTCCCCTATATGAGTCTATGAAAAACAAGTGACCCCCAGGGAAGGGTCATTTTTGACCCAAGTGCTATAATTTGAACAACCTTGGTAGAGGTCCACTAGATGATGCTACAAACCAAATATCTTTTAGACAAGAAGATTTTAAAAGTTCTTTCCCCTATATGAGTCTATGTAAAATAAGTGACCGACGGGGAGGGGTAATTTTTTACCCCATGGCTATAATTTGAAAAATCTTGATAGGGGTCCACTAGATGATGCTACATACCAAATATCAAAGGCCAGAGCCCTCTTCTTTTAGACAAGAAGATTTTTAAAGTTTTTCTCCTTAATGAGTCTATGTCAAACAAGGGGCACCCAGGATTGGGTCATTTGTGACCCCATGGCTATAATTTAAACAATCTTGGTAGAGGTCCACTAGATGATGCTACATACCAAATATCAAAGGTAGGCCCCTCTTCTTTTAGACACGAAGATTTTTAAAAAAGATCTCTATGAGTCTATGGAGAACAAGTGACCCCCGGCAGGGCTATAATTTAAACACTCTTAGTAGAGGTCCACAATGATGCTACATACCAAATATCAAAGGCCTGGGCCTTCAACTTTGAGACAAGAAGATTTCTTAGAGTTGTTTCCGTATATGAGTCTATGTAAAACAAGTGACCCCCGGGATGGGGTACTTTTTTTACCCCAGGGCTATAATTTGAACTATCTTGGTAGAGGTCCACAATGATGCTACATACCAAATATCAAAGGCCTGGGCCTTCTACTTGAGACAATATGATTTTTAAAGTTGTTTCCGTATATGAGTCTATGTAAAACAAGTGACCCCTGGGATGGGGTACATTTTTACCCCAGGGCTATAGAACTTTCTTGGTAGAGGTCCACAATGATGCTACATACCAAATAACAAAGGCCTTCTACTTTTAGACAAGAAGATTTTTAAAGTTGTTTCCGTATATAAGTTTGAATAAATTTGAACAAGCTTGGTAGAGGTCCACTAGATGATGCTGCATACAAAATATCTTTTAGACAAAAAGTATTTTTAAGTTTTTTCCCTATATGAGTCTATGTAAAATAAGTGACCCCTGGGGAGGGGTAAACTTTGACCCCAGAGCTATAATTTGAACAATCTAGGTAGAGGTCCACTAGATGATGCTACATACCAAATATCAAAGGCCTGTGCCTTCTACTTTGAGACAAGAAGATTTTTAGAGTTTTTCCCATATCTATGTTAAACAAGTGACCCCCGGGGAGGGGTCATTTTTGACCCAAGTTCTATAATTTGAACAATCTTGGTAGATGTCTAGTAGATGATGCTACATACCAAATATCAAAGGCCTGGGGCCTTAACCTTTTGACAAGAAGATTTTTTAAGTTTTTTCTCTATATGAGTCTATGTAAAACAATAGACCCCAGGGCATGGGTAATTTTGACCCCAGAGCTATAAGTTGAACAATCTCTGTAAAGGTCCACTAGATGATGTTACATACCCACTAGCAAAGGCCTGGGCCCTCTACTTTTAGACAAGAAGATATTTTAAGTTTTTCCCCTATATGAGTCTATGTAAAACAAGTGACCCCCGGGATGGGGTATTTTTTACTCCAGGGCTATAATTTGAACAAGCTTGGTAGAGGTCCACCAGATGATGCTACATACCAAATATCTTTTAGACAAGAAGACGTTTTAAGTTGTTTCCCTATATGAGTCGATGTAAAACAAGTGACCTCTGGGTAGGGGTCAATTTTGACCCCAGGGCTATAATTTGAACAATCTAGGTAGAGGTCCACTAGATGATGCTACATACCAAATATCACAGGCCTGGGCCTTCTACTTTGAGACAAGAATATTTTTAAAGTTTTTCCCCTATCTATGTCAAACAAGTGACCCCCGGGGAGGTGTCATTTTTTACCCCAGAGCTGAACAATCTTGGTAGAGGTCTACTAGATGATGCTACATACCAAATATCAAAGGCCTGGGGCCTCTACTTTTAGACAAGAAGATTTTTAAGTTTTTTCTCTATATGAGTCTATGTAAAACAATAGACCCCAGGGGAGGGGTCATTTTGACCCCAGAGCTATAATTTGAACAATCTTTGTATCTTTTAGACAAGAAGACTTTTTTCTCTATATCAGTCTATGTAAAACAATAAACCCCAGGGGAGGGGTCATTCTGACCCCAGGGCTATAATTTGAACAATCTTGGTAGAACTCCACTAGGTGATGCTACATACCAAATATCAAAGGCATGGGCCTTCTTCTTTTAGAGAAGATTTTTTTTAAGTTTTGGTTAATTTCCACTTTTGTGTTGCCATGGCAGCCAAAGTTCTGCATGGAATAGAATTCTTTGAACAAGTTTGAAAGAGATCCACCCAAGGATCATTCCTGTAAAATTATTTTGAATTTGGTTAATTGGTTTAGGAGGATAAGTCGTTTGTAGGAAAATGTTAACGGACGGACGACGACGACGGACGACGGACGATGAGCGATCACCAAAGCTCACCTTGCACTTTGCGCATAGGTGAGCTAAAAATGGACGAAAGTTAATTAGAAAAAAAAACACGGTTTAGTTATTAATCGCTTTTTATGTAAGAAACCATCGCCAAATGTGTACAACATGAATTATGCCTGTGATTGAATTATTTGAATTTTTTGGAAAAAACACATTTTAAGGATTTTGTTTTGTCAAATAGGAACAGCTGTTTCGGGAGTAGAAGATTTATTCACAGCAGCCTTGCATCCCATAGCTAAGATTGTTGAGAAATTAAAAACTATGAAGACATCTGCTAGAGGGTCAAAGTATAAACTTGTCTGTGAAATTACTTAAACAATGTGCCAATAGTTTCTGATGAACATTGGTTTTGCCTTTTTCTCCTTTTCTGCATGGATAAAAAAAACTGAACGTAATTGAGTAGAATACATTGAGAGGATACTTGCTATAGTAACAATTGACAAAGTGGTTACAGAAGAGAGGATGTTGAAACATGTTGGAGGACTGCAGACAAAGGGCAGTTAAAATGGCTTAGCCCGAGCACTTCATGCTTCGGTGAGCTTAAATATTTTGTTCATAGAAGTGTCCACTGGTTCCTCCTTGTTCTATATATGCGATAGCGTAATATCAGGGAATGTGACCAATCTAGTGTGTACTACATTGTATTTACAGCAAATCTGCAAATATTCCGTTCTTACATATAATTATTTTTGATTTGAAAGTCTAACTGAAGCTTTTAAACAATGGCTCTGTATGCTCAGGTAGGTGTTAATAAACAATACTTAAGGATGTATTTTGATAAAGATGAGAGGCCCAAGGCAAATATTAAAACGCTATTGTCATTGTATTGAAAACAGCCCGGAGTATAGCCGATATGTTTTCCAACAAATCAACATGGATTATTTGAAAATCAGTCACATACTTTCGGAGAAGAAGAATTTTAAAGTTTTCACTATAGCCAAATACGGCTAAACAGCTTTGACCTCTGGTGGCCATGATTTCGCCAAATCAACATGGCATGAAGGAATCTTGTAGAGAGTTTTCACTAAAATGATATAAAACTCATTTACCTGGCGACCATGGTTTTCGAACAATCAACATGACTTGAAGGAATCAGTCAGATGGTAACCCGAGGAACATTTCTACACAATTAGTTGGAAATCAGCCAGACATTTTCGGAGAACTTTTCACTAAAGCCATATACAAAATAGCCAACATTCCTACAACATAATGTGGAAAACGGCAGACCAGTTTTTTTCTTACGATTGCCATGTAAACCAGAATTCCGCATTGATCAAAACATCTGAAGGAATGCATTGAGAGGATGCTACCTGTGAGGTTTCGTCCCAATTGGCCCAGTGGTAACAGAGGAGAAGTCGTTTGAAGCTAAATGCCATGCCATTAGCTCGGCTTGTTCTCAGCTTATAAAGCTTAAACTTAAACTATATATATGGTCGTAGGATGATCACATTTCTTAGAATTTCCCTAGTGTCATAGTTTTGACCCAACATGGCACATTCAAACTTTGCGTAGATAACATCAAGATACACATTCTGACATAATTATATCATTCTGGGGTGAAAGATGCGGTTTCTGGAGTGTCCACAAGAGTTTCCTTACATTTGAACGAATTACCAACCGTAGTTTATCATCGAACATAACACATATTCTAAATACGCCTACGTGTCATCAAGACAAAGTTTCCCTATGATTGTGTACAAATTGCGGACTGTAGAGTGTCCACCAAGTTTCCTAAGAAATTACCTATTGACCTTGTGTTTTACCTGGTATGACCCATATTAAAACGTAGCCTAAGTATAATCAAGACAAACATCCTGACAACATTAACCATGCTCAAGTAAACAATAGGGCCAAGGTTGCCTTTACTCGATCGAGTGATAGTATAGTAGCAAATGCTTTCCAACCCAATTATCTTGAAATCAGACATGGATTTTCATAAGAATGGAATTTTACATTTGTCATTGTGCACATACTCTGATGACATCAGGCTGCCATGTTCTTCAACAAATCAAAATGGCTTTTGTAGAGGGTAACCCGAGGAACATTTCTTAAATTATATTTTATTCCGACAAGCCACCAGTTCTTCAACAATTTGAACAAATTTGAAAGACAGATGACAGACAGATGGTGATCAGAATAAATAGATCACATTGAGACTTCAGCTCAGGTGCTCTAAAAATGCCAAGTGACTTTTTTTTAACTTAATATTATCTATATTCGAACTTGGCCTAGATATCATCGAAATAATATTTCTGACAAATGTTCATCACTCTGAGGTCAAAAAAGTTGTGTCTAGAGTGTCCACAGCATTTATTTTATTTTGCCTAGAAACCTAATTGGACCCAACATGACCCATAATCGAACTTTGCCTAGAAATAATCAAAGACATAAGTTCTGACAAAGTTGTATTGACTCGTCTAGAGAGTCCACAAGAGTTTTCTTTAATTTCTCCTAGATTTAGTTTTTGACAAAACCAATATAAAACTTTGCAAAGATATCACTAAGACACAAACTCTGAATAAGTTTCACCAAGATTGCATGATCATTGTGGCCCCAAATGTGCCCACAAGAAAATTGTTGATGATGCACAACAGACAGAGGGTGATGAGAAAACTCGTCTAAACTACTACATGCTCGGGTGAAGACAAGATCATGATTAACATTGCAATGATTACTTCAGAAGCTTATTCAAAGATGTCTAATGAAATTATTATATGAGCCGAATAACGAGAAAACCACAATTGTGGACTCAGTGTAAAATATCGACCCGGATCAGCCTAAGCCCGACACGCAGGCTAACCCGGACAGAAGCTTTCCGCCTCCTGTGATTTTTACTTTTCAAGAGTCTTTACTCTATACCTCTTATCACCCTTAGACGAAATGTGTCGGCCCGGATAAGCCTGCACATATTGCTCAGGCTGAACTGGATCGATATATTACGTAGAGTCCATAATGTTGATTTTCTCATGGAACGGCTCATATCAAAATTATACTTTCAACTTTGATGTGAATTTATCCACAGAAGCATTATACAAGCAAATAACTTTTAAAGTGCAGTTTAATGTAAATGATTAAGTATTATGTTTGAAACAATGCGGAATCGTCGGTTGAAACAGTTATGTAACACTCACAAAGTTTAATAATCTTAATTCCCACCTTTTAAATAAACGATATTATCACTACAATATTATATTCTTAACATAAATAAATGAAAAGTTACTTGAACACAAGTTAAAGATGAAATCTCCATTGCGTATTTTAGGTAAACCCAGTATATGGTTTTCCAATTATAGTTCTTGGTGGCACTCCACGAATTCATTTGATCTAATGTTTTTTTCTAGTTTCGTTTTCTGCCGTTGTTTACCCTCGCACTCGGCTATATAGCCATTTGGCGAGCAGCTATCGTTTTCTCCATATTTTTATAATTATTCTATAGTATTCGGTCAAATTGTTGCGCAGATTATTATTCTAATTCCATTGTTACACTATGATTTGGGCCGAGGATGGGAGGTAGTATAATACTAATGTTGTCAATTATTGATAATGGTACATATAAGGATTTTTTTAACGATATTTGTTTCACATGAGAAAAAGATAATGTTTTTACAATAGAGTAAGCAATTGTATAAGACACTTTCAATAATTGTTTTTTTTTAAAGTTCATTTTTTTGAACAATTTCTGTCTTACTATACGGTTTGAAAATCAACAGTCTAATGGTATTTTTTAGGATATCGCATTCCCTGATCTCATTGATAAATGATCATTCTAAATGTCTTCGATGGGGAAGGTTTCGAATGGTCTATATTTCAATGTAGCCCTGAGTCTGTTTGTTAGTGCCATTTTGTTGGTTGCTTTTCAATCCTTTTCCCAGTTCAAGATTGGCTTAAGAGAGGGTATGGTTATTTGGTCGCCAAACAATAATATTTCCCTCACTCTATTCAGGTCTCGGCTAAAGTTAATCATTGTCAAGCTATTGAGTTCATGGTAAATGGGGTCTTTCATTCCTCCATCGGGAGTTAGTTAGTAATATCTGTCACAAAATACGCCCGTCCTGTTTTTTTGAGACCAAGTATAGTGATAATTGGATGTACGTCAGGCAAATTTAGAGAGCGGACACTGCTAATACAGTTTTGGCTATTTCGAGGGACATAAGTGTGGAGTGACTAAGATAACGTGGTTAGTCATCGAACCTAACCAAGATATTCTGCCCATACACATTCTGACTAAATTTGGTGATGATTGGATAAATGCATCAAACGTTATTGATCGGACAATACCGATGTCAGGTAATTTCTATAATTAAAGCGCAATAACTCTCGAGTGACTGAAGCGATATGGCTGGTTATCGAACTTGTCGCGAGATATTATGCCAATACACATTCTGACCAAATTTCGTGGTGATTAGACATGAGCGGACAAGACCGATTTTAGGTAATTTCTGTCATTAAAGGGCGATAACTCTAAGAGTTACTTGAGCAATATGGCTGGTTATAGAACTTGTTTGGGATATTATGCCCATACACATTCTGACGACTAAATTTGGGGATGATTGGATAAAGGCTTCAAAAGTTATTGATCGAACAAGACCGATTTGAGGTAATTTTTAAAATTAAAGGGTAATAAATCTCGAGTGACCACAGCGCTATGGCTAGTTATCGAACTTGTACAAGATATTATGCCAATACACATTCTGACTAAATTTGGTGATGATTGGACAAAGGCTTCTAAAGTTATTGAGCAGACAAGACAAATTTTAGGTAATTTCTATAATTAAAGGGCGATAACTCTTGAGTGACTATAGCGATATGACTAGTTATCGAACATGTCCAAGATATTATGCCAATAAACATTTTGACCAAATTTGGTGATGATTGTACAAGGCTTCTTAAGTTATTGAGCGGAAAATATACTGGACGCCGCAGGTAAAACTATAATACGTCCCGTTTTAAAATCAACTTTGGGCTGCAGGAATGTTGGAGAAGTAGGGAAAATGTGAAAGGAAATAACAATTGCAGTTTATGTTTATGTATTTATTGTTAAAAAATCATATCAAAAATAGTTAACATTATGAAAAGGCCAATTTGAAAACAGGAGGACCTTGTTGGCACTATATCGCTCACCTGAGTGCAAGAGCTCACAATTATACACATTAAAGACATGACTAATCAATTCAAAATTTGACTGCAGGTTTAGGCAGAATATTGTTAATTTCTGCCTTATTATATTCAGAAATATGTCAATGTTAAATCACATTCCACCAAGTAGAAATAATTATCTAAACCATGTTCTAGACTGGGAGAAAGTGTTTGAACAATGCAAAATTAATCAATGCAAACATTCTGACAAAGTATCAAATTTCTGTAGCAAAAATGCGGCCTCCAGAGTATTAACAAGATTTTCCTTCAATTTGGCCTAATTTGTTTTTAACCCGACATGACCCATATTCGAACTTGGCCTAGATATAATAAAGATAAACATTCTGATTACATTTTTTAAAAACTGTGGCTCCTACAGTGTTGACAAGATTTCCCTTCAATTTGGCCTAGTGACCTATTTTTTTAACAGACATGACCAGTATTCAAACTTGGCCTACATATCATCAAAACAAACTTTCTGATACAGTTTCAACATGATCTAGTTAAATATGCAGCCTCTAGAATGTTAACAAGAGTTACCTTCAATTTGGCCTAGTGACCTAGTTTCTGACCCAATATGACCCATATTTGAACTTGACTTAGATATCATAAGACAAACTTTCTAACGAAAATGCCGTTGATACCTCCACATCGCTTGCGGGCACCTGCACAGCGCGATCGGTCGCCCGGTTAAGGGAGCGGTTTGCGTTTGCACGCTACCCCAACAACTTAATTATTGGTGCATTGGTGGCTGAAGAGGAGAGGCATGGTCTCATTCCCTTTACTGTCACGCGACACTTTGCACTTTTCCGTTCTGCTTCGCGAATGTTAATAGTTAATAAGCTTCCCTATTTGACCTCTCGGCGCATTAATTTCGAAAACATTTGTTAAACTTATATTGGAGTGCTCACGCCTTAAGTTGTTCACTGGTGTTCCAACAATATTATAATTTTCTTTTTTTGGAAGATCTTAACCTTTCAAATGCAGTTTTGTTGAATCCATGTTGAACTATTTTTCTCGCGCAGTCTCAACCTAAACAAGAGCTGTCGGAGCGCGCTCGACTATTTCCCCCCTTATTTAAGTTACTGACATAATGGACTCTAATGTAGTTGCATGCAAAACATTAACCACGATTTTTAAAGGGTGATAATTTGCATTATATGCAGGATAGAGTTATTGAACTTGATTATTTTCATATGTGTGATGGTTGGGAAGGGTTGTATAACGTTTCAATGGAATGCATCAAGTAGTTAATAAGATATGGACTATTAATGTAGTTGCACGCAAACCTTTAACCATAACTTCTAAGTAAACAAGAGGGCCAAGATGGCCTTAAAATCGATCACCTGAATGATAGTTAATTAGAAGCAAATATTTAACTGCAAATATCTGTGAAAATTTGATCAGGAATTCAAATGAAACTGCAAGGAGTGGACACTCAGTTAAAGAAATAGTTTATCAGTAAAAGCTATTTTTATCTTGAAATCTAACAAGAGCTTTCTCAATTTCTGATGCTGCAGCAACAAAGGTTCTACACAGAATGCAAGTATTTGAACAATTTTGAAAGAGGACCATCAAAGGAACATTCCTGTGAAGTAACGTTGAAATTGGTCAAGTGGAATGGTAGGAGTTGTCATTTGTAGCTAAAAGTTCAATTTACCCCTTTTGTGATGACGCGAGGTTGCTATGATTTTGTAACTAATCAAAACAGCTTGAACAAATTAAATGTAGAGGATCACTGAAGTAGGATTTATATTCAATTTCCTTAATATCAGACAAGAACTTAAAAAAAATGGAATTTCCAAATTTTGTCATTTTGCCCCTTTTCTGATGCCTCCTGACTGCCATGTTTTTCAACCAAACAGTATGCCTTAAACGATCTTTGTAGCGGCTCACCTAAGGAACATTTCTACCAAACTATAATGGAATCAGACATGCAGATTCAAAGAAGAAGATTTTTAAAGCTTGGACATTTTGCCCCCTTTCTGATGCTGCAGCAACCCTGGCGGCCATGTTTTTCAACCGATCGGAAATATTTGAACCATCTTGGTAAAGGGTGCCCCAAGGAACATTTGTGCAAAATAATTTTCAAATCGAGCCAGTACTTTTGGACAAGAAGATTTTTAAAATTAAAAAAAAAAAAAAAAAAAACAAGCTCCGCACCCTGGCGGCCATGTTTTTCAACCGATCGGAAATATTTGAACAATCTTGGTAAAGGGTGCCCCAAGGAACATTTGTGCAAAATAATTTTCAAATCGGGCCAGTACTTTTGGACTAGAAGATTTTTTAAGTTTTAACAATGCACATATAAGGAAAACAAGCTCCGCCCCCTGGCGGCCATGTTTTCCAACGGATCGGAAATATTTGAACAATCTTGGTAAAGGGTGCCCCAAGGAACATTTGTGCAAAATAATTTTCAAATCGGGCCAGTACTTTTGGACAAGAAGATTTTTAAAGTTTTAACAATGCACGTATAAGGAAAACAAGCTCTGCCCCCTGGCGGCCATGTTTTTCAACGGATCGGAAATATTTGAACAATCTTGGTAAAGGGTGCCCCAAGAAACATTTGTGCAAAATAATTTTCAAATCGGGCCGGTTCTTTTGGACAAGAAGATTTTTAAAATTTTAACAATGCAAGAAGATTTTTTAAGTTTTAACAATGCACATATAAGGAAAACAAGCTCCGCGCCCTGGCGGTCATGTTTTTCAACGGATCGGAAATATTTGAACAATCTTGGTAAAGGGTGCCCCAAGGAACATTTGTGCAAAATAATTTTCAAATCGGGCCAGTACTTTTTGACAAGAAGATTTTTAAAATTTTAACAATGCACATATAAGGAAAACAGGCTCCGCCCCCTGGCGGCCATGTTTTTCAACCGATCATATGCACATATAAGGAAAATAAGCTCCGCCCCCTGGCGGTCATGTTTTTCAACGGATCGGAAATATTTGAACAATCTTGGTAGAGGGTACCCCAAGGAACATTTGTGCAAAATAATTTTTAAATCGGGCCAGTACTTTTGGACAAGAAGATTTTTTAAGATTTGGCAATTTTCCCCTTTTCTGTTGCCGCAGCAAGTTCTCGATGGAATTTAAATCTTTGAACAATTTTGAAAGAGGTTCACCAAAGGAACATTCCTGTGAAGTTTGGTTGAAATTGATCAAGTGGTTAAGGAGGAGATTATCTAAATGTCTAAATGTTAACGACGGACGACGACGGACGACGCCGGACGGACAAAAAGTGATCAGAATAGCTCACCTTGAGCCTTTGGCTCTAGGTGATCTAAACAAGAGGGCCATGATGGCCCTAGAATCGCTCACCTGATTTATTTATTTTCGCTTTAGCTATATAAGCCCCGCCCCCTGGCAGCCATAGTTTTTGACCAATCAACTTGGCTTGAAGGAATCTGATAGAGGTTTACCCTAGGAACATTTCTACAAAATCATTTGAAAATCGGCCAGACAGTTTTGGAGGAGAAGATTTTTTAAGTTTTCACTACAGCCATATAATGCAAAATAGCCCCGCCCACTGGCGGCAATGTTTTTTGACCAATCAACATGGCTTGAAGGAATCTGAAAGTGGGTCATCCAAGAAACATTTCTACAAAATTATTTGAAAATCGGCCTGACACTTTTGGAGAAGAGGATTTTTTAAGTTTTCACTATAGCCATATAAGGCAAAATAGCCCCGCCTCCCCTGGCGGCCATGTTTTTTCGACCAATCAACTTGGCTTGAAGGAATCTAATAGAGGGTCATCCAAGGAACATTTCTACACAATTATTTGAAAATCGGCATGACACTTTCGGAGGAGAAGATTTTTTAAGTTTTCACTATAGCCATATAAGGCAAAATAGCCCCGCCCCCCTGGCGGCCATGTTTTTTGACCAATCAACATGGCTTGAAGGAATCTAATAGAGGGTCATCCAAGGAGCATTTCTACAAAATTATTTGAAAATCTGCCAACCAGTTTGGGAGAAGAAGATTTTTTAAGTTTTCACTATAGCCATATAAGGCAAAATAGCCCCGCCCGCCCTGGCGGCCATGTTTTTCGACCAATCAACATGGCTTGAAGGAATCTGATAGAGGGTCATCCAAGGAACAATTCTACAAAATTATTTAAAAATCTGCCAACCAGTTTGGGAGAAGAAGTATTTTGAAGTTTTTTTCATTTCGTTGCCATGGAAACCAGAATTCTGCATGGATCCCAAAAATTTGAAGGAAATCCGGTGTGGTCATTGAGAGGATGCTTTCTGTGAAGTTTCATCCCAATTGACCCACTGGTTACTGAGGAGAAGAAGTTGACGCACGACGCACGACGCACGACGCACGACGGACGCCGGACAAAAGGCGATCACAATAACTCACCTTGAGCAAAGCTCAGGTGAGCTAAAAAGGGTCATAAATTGCAAACTTGCAATCATACTTGATTGTTTACATAGGTGTGATGGTTTGGAAGGGTTGTATAAAGTTTCAATGCAATGCATCAAGTAGTTACTAAGAGATGGTCTCTTAATGTAGTTGCACGCAAAACTTTAACCAAAATTTCTAAGAAGAAAAAGGGCCATAACTTGTATAAAATGCAGGATACAGTTATCTAACTTAATAATCTACATAGGTGTGATAGTTGGGTAGGGTTGTAGAAAGTGTCAATGCAATGCATGAAGTAAATACTGAGATATGGACTCTTAATTTAGTTGCACGCAAAACTCTAACCAGAATTGCTAAGTAAAAAAAGGGCCATAACTTGCATAAAATGCAGGATAGAGTTATCTGACTTAATAATCTACATAGGTGTGATAGTTGGGTAGGGTTGTAGAACGTGTCAATGCAATGCGTCAAGTAAATACTGAGATATAGACTCTTAATTTAGTTGCACGCAAAACGTTAACCAGAATTTCTAAGTAAAAAAAGGGCCAGTACTTGCATAAAATGCAGGATAGAGTTATCTAACTTAATAATCTACACAGAAGTGATAGTTGGCTAGGGTTGTAGAAAGTTTCAATGAAATGCATCAAGTAAATACTGAGATATGGACTCTTAATTTAGTTGCATTCAAAACTTTAACCATAATTTCTAAGTAAAAAAAAGGGCCATAACTTGCATAAAATGCAGGATACAGTTATCTAACTTGATAATCTACATAGGTGTGATAGTTGGGTAGGTTGTAGAAAGTGTCAATGCAATGCATGAAGTAAATACTGAGATATGGACTCTTAATTTAGTTGCACGCAAAACTTTAACCATAATTTCTAAGTAAAAAAAAGGGCCATAACTTGCATAAAATGCATGATAGAGTTATCTAACTTGATAATCTACATAAATGTGATAGTTGGGTAGGGTTGTAGAAAGTTTCAATGCAATACATGTAGTATTTAGGTACTTACATGCAAAACCTTAACCAAGATGTGACGTGGACGCCGACGCCAGGGTGAGAAGTATAGCTCTCATATTCTTCGAAATAGTCGAGCTAAAAATGGTATTACTACTACGACCAGGGGCTAAAGCCCCAGGCCAAAAACAACATGTATCGTGCAAGCACACGCGCAGAACAGAACATGTCAGTGAGGGTGCCCTTCGTAAATAACCCAGACACACATCTCAAACGCATGCGCGTATAGGAAGAGAAAATATGAAATTCAAAATAATCAAAGCGCTGATGGTATAGGGACACATGTAAGTTGAAAATATATGACATAGTTGATATGGACAAACATTGTTGAAACAATAAATCATCGACCTTTAAACAAACCAAACCAAATCTTTTTGAAACAACACAGATTGCCTGCCAATAACCAATACCTCATTTATCAAAGTTTGACCCTTATTTTGTATAAACAAAATAAATCACGAAGGACAAAACACTGAGCAGCGACCCTTAATTAAAATATTTCCAGTTCAGAATCCACAATGTATATTGGAATCATGCTCACAAATGAAAGACAATCGAAAGCATGCTAGAGTCATGTTTCTTGTGCACTACACATATGTAGCTTATTAGTTTCCTATACACGAAGTATTATATTGAGACAATGACCGAAGAAATATATGAACAAAATATGTTTATACCTAAAACAAGTAACTGTAGGATTGCAAGCAATACCATAATCCCCTACCGGTTTGCACGTTTTGACTTATTAATATTCTAAGTCCAAAAAGGGGCATAACTCATAAAAAAATTGACGAAATCCCATGAAACGCGAACTTGATCTGTGACACATGATTACAAAGGCATATACAAAATTTCAGCTCAATACCTCAAAGCATGTAGAAAAAAAGTGCGGAAAACTGATTTGCCGGACTGACTGACTGACTGACAGATGGACTGACTGACGGACTGACGGACTGACGGACGGAGTGCAAACCTAAGAGTCCCCTTCGGCACGCCGGTAGGGGACTAATAACAGGTCAGGTTTGCGTTCGAAATATTGAATCGGTCTCCTCATCCCAATGTATAAGTGTGACGACTTTGAAATGGATCTGCCAAACAGAAACAAAGTTTTGACCTGTTAATGCAAATCGTAACGGACAAACGGACGAACAGACAGTCAGTCGCTCCGGACAAAGTACAAAGATTGGGAAAGCACTCATTAACGAACAAGAGCATTTCACGGAACGCATGTGTTGCACGCGAAAGTCTTATAACAAGTGAGAACATTGAAAGAAAAAATTTACACCACTCCAAACACAACATGCTAAAGTGTTGGTAATGGTGCACTGCACAGATGTTGGTTATAAGTTACCTACAAACCAAGTTTTAAATGGATACAATGGAAATTAATTGAGAAAATGGCTGAACTAAATAAGGAAACATGAAGATTACTAAAATAAGCAGGCCAGAGTTATGTACCTAGTATTTTACCGTTCTCCTGTTCACACGTTATAAGTGTGACCACTTCGAAATGAATCTGCCAAACAGAAACAACGTTTTGACCAATAAATGCAAACCATGACGGACGGACGAATGCACATTCAGACAGGCAGCCGGCCGGACGCCTGATTATGCCTCCAAGCGTTACAGACAGAGATTGATTGATTGATTTGGGTTTAACACCGTTTTCAAAAATGTTTTAGTCATATCACAGCGGCCAGTTCACCTATTCATATGTTTCCTGGTTTTCTCAGACCCGTACTTTCCAACTAACTATCTGCTTTTCCACATAGACTGTTAGCCCATTGGTGAAACACGAATAACGATTGTCACAGTGACTTTTGTCAAATGTCGGAAAGCATGTTGGCCGAGGTGGGGTTCGAACTCACAACCACTGGATTGACAGCCCGCGTCGCTACCGACTGAGCTACCGGAGCTCGGCACAAACAGAGACAACACATAAAGTAGTGATTACAGAAGACTGGTTATATGCGTCAAATCACGTCTGTGTTTAGGAAAGGGTTAACATGTTATGGTATTTGTTATGTATTTGCAGTTTAATTGAGTTTCCGAAAAGGGCCCGTACAAGGTTAAATGACAACCTATTTAGACTACATTTCTAGTTTATTTGACATCTAGGACTAGATTACATGTTGACGTGTGTATGTTGACATTAACTAACAACACTGACATTGAGGTCAATCATATTTCAGAGTGTGTTTCACTCATTGGAACTATTTTGTCTCATTAATTAATGCAAGCGGATTGTTGTTCGTGATTCGGTCGAACCAATGAAATCGTTGTAAAAGCAGTTATAACCAATAACAACTTGGATTTTCGCGGAGGAATTCAATTGTAATCTATGGTTGCAGCCGTAAGTCGACTTTTCGAAAGCACGCTAGCAATTTTATAGGGGCGAAACGCCCCTATCCCAAAAACAACATGTATCGTGCACGAGCGCATACAGAACAGAACATGTCAGTGAGAGGGTCCTTCGTAAATGACCCAGACACCCACCCGACACGCATTGTCAGGCGCACGCGCATGAGATAAATAATAATAGAAAAATTGCCCAACAACCACGTGCAAAAAGAACATAACATGTCAGTGAGTGACATGTGCGTTGACATAATTAAAATCAGGTGCGCCATGCCCAAGCCCAAATCGCACAAAGAACAAAACATGTCAGAGAGGGTGTCCTTCGTAAATGACCCAGATACCCACTCCGACACACAATGCAGAGCGTAAAATTGTAAATAAACGCAAGGCGTGATGTCTTCATCTAGGGATGTCCTGATTTCTTATATACTGGTCAATCATCACTCTCTGCATCCAGGTGCGATTTCACTTCCGGCGCTTGATAACAAAAGCTGAAACCGGTGTGTTCCCACTTTCCCAACCTTTAATTATTCTTATAGAAATTGAGCTAGGGGATGTATTCTTTGGTGTAACAATAGAGCTGATAGGTGATAATTGACGAAAATTGCTATACTGTACTTTCTAAATTTGCGAAAGTTTTTCATAAATATAAGACAAACACAAATATAGTCCTGATTTTTATTTTCAATAATGTACTATAGGCCTACTATGAATTAAAACATGGAACAAAGAATTGGGAATAACTGATAAACATGCATAGCACAACATAGATATAGATAGCACATCTTGAAATGTTTATGTGTAAACGGATTTAAAACATATATTAACTCATATTATACATATTCACTTTAATTTAACTAAGTGAGAAGCAGCATCAACAAACGTAATGATGTCTATTTCGCCAGTTCGCAGTTGGTGCTTCAGTTTGATGAGCATTTGGTCAAACTCACGGTATACTCGCTTCCTTGGTCGCTGCTTTCCACCGTTGGCGTGCTGGAACAGCTTCACCTCGTTCGTTGATATTGATAAAACATACTTAGCCTTCATAAAGCTAATAAAAAAAAACAAAAAAACATGAGAGTATTTGAATCTTAATCCTTAACAAATCATTTGAATAATTTTACATTACATTTTTTGGAAATCTCTTGAAATTTGTAGACAAATTCTTATTCCAAAATGCCATGACAGTATTTTGGTTCTTTGGTGTAAATCTTACATCCTTTGATAGTTTGTGTATAAGATGAGCTGTAGCTTTTGTTTGTATATAATCTGCAATCTTACGATTTCTATTTAGTGGACTTGGTTTAAAATCCTTTTCTGCCATGTCGGAGCAGACTTTGGTAAGGTATTGCAGCAGTGACCCTCTTTTGATGAGGAGGTCGTGGTTCTTGTGTAGGAAATGTAGTAGCCAGGATCCTTTGTCTGTATTACTAAAAGCCACCTTCCCTGCAAGGTAAATTGATCAATTTGCTGTTTAACCCTCTCACAAATATAGACAAGTTTTGAAAACATTCAGGAAAAAGGAGAAAGTACTAATAATGAGTAAATTTTCAATTTGCTACAATGATTAAACTCTATTCAATAATTATTCTTTTAATAATGAAATGGTCTAGTCATCTGCTATCCTTTTTTATTATACATGATAGGCGTATAGATATCGCTCACCTCATTTAACAGAACTTAAATAGTTTTCGATGTTCTTACTCTATCTGACTCTCTCTATATATATGAAAAAACAAGCCGCACCCCCTGTTGGCCATGTTTATCAACAGATTATAATAATTTAAACCGTCTTGGTAAATGGACACCCATGGAACCTTTGCGCCATATTACTTTTTCGAACTAGAAGATTTTTAAGGTTTTCACTTTATAAACATATATAAGGCCAAAAATCGCTGCCACTGACAGCCATGTTTATCAATGTATCCGAATAATTTTCTTTGTCTTTGACGGCAGATCCAAGTAAACCTTGTGCCAAATGATTATCAAATCAGGACCAGAAGATGTTAAAGTTGTCATTATGTGTACATATAAGGAAAATAAGGCCCGCCCCATGGCATCCGTGTATGCTAACAGATCAAAATAATTTGAACAATCTGAATGGAACATTTGTGCTTATTTTTTTTCAAATCGGGATAGCACTTTTTTGATAAGAAGTTTTACTATACACATATAAGGAAAACAAGCCCTGGCTGCGATGTTTTTCAACAGATCGGGAATATTTTAACAATCTTGGTAGGTCACCCAAGTAACATATGTGCATTTAATTTTTCAAATTGGGCCAATTATTTGTTTTTGCAAGTACTTTCTTTCCATTGCCACGGCAACAGAAGGTTTACATTGAATTCAAATCTTTGAACTAGAGGAGTACCTTAAGTACATTCCTATGAAATCATTTTGAATTGGTGCATTGATTTAGGAGGAGAAGTTGTTTGTAGGAAAATATGAACAGACTGATAGACAACACCCGACGTCAAGTGATCATAATAGTTCACTCTTGCGAGCTAATAAGCTTGTTATTATGTGCATTTCCCCTTGGTACTTATAGTTGCATTGCTTTCTAGCCAGTACTTGCAGAAACATAGACAGACAATGAGTCAATGGGTAGAATATAAAGAGCTGTTACCAATCATTAAATGTCAAATCCAATCACTCTTGTAATAAATAGCATCTGCTCTAATGTTTCAGATTAAGTTTTATTGAAATAGTCTGAAATATTGAAATAGATCCACTGACAGACAGAGGGACACTGCAGTGTCTTTAAGCTCCTCTGAAACTTTTGAGGAGCATAATTTAATATATCTCAAAAAATAATTGAATTTCTCAACTCATCTTATACATTTTTAACAATTAAGATCTACGTAACGTTATATTTTAATATTGTCTGCCTTAAAAATATCTAAGGCATATCGGCGTGACATCAAAAGTGTTAAACAAAAGTTATTAAAATTCCTCTTAAGAATTATTATATACATAAATAATGTAGAAATTTGCAATATCATTCACAAAATGTAAAGCAAAAAACAATAACACAATACAACCACCAAAAAACAACAAATGCAAAATATATTACAATTTAATTCTTAGAAATGAGATCCCCTGCCACAAAGATAATTGTAAACAAGATGGCCATGAGGCCCTGGATCACTCACCTAAGAATATGTTATTTAAGACTCAATAAGAGATCAATAACTGCAAGACATAAATTATTTGCCACCTTCATTTGACCTCAAAATCAGGAGACCCTGGAATCGATCACCTGAGAATGGGCTATTTAAGACTTAACTCTTTCAGCACCATTTGCAATATCATCAAGACAAACTTTCTGACAAAATTTTAAGCTGCTCAAGTCAAGAATGCGATCTCTATAGTGTTAACTAGATTGTTCTACAATTTGGCATAGTGACCTAGTTGTTGAACTGACCTGAACCATATCCGAACTTAGCCTAGATATCATCAAGACAAATATTCTGACAAAGTTTTAACATGCTCAACCAAAAATGTGGCTTCCAGTGTTAACCAGATTTTCCTTAAATTTGGCCTAGTAACCTAGTTTTTTACCTGACATGACCTATATTCGAACTTGGCCTAGATATCACTAAGACAAACATTCCGACAAAGTTTCAACATGCTCAAGTTTAAAATGCGGCTTCCAGTGTTAACAAGATTTTCCTTAAATTTGACCTAGTGACATAGTTTTTGAACCGACATGACCTTTATTCGAACTTGGCCTAGATATCACATTCTGACAATGTTTCAACAGAGTGTTAACAAGATTTTCCTTTAATAAAGCCTAGTGAATTAGTTTTTGACCGGACATGACCCATATTCGAACTTGGCCTAGATATCATCAGGACAAACTGATAGTTTCAACATGATCAAGTTAAAAATGCGGCTTCAAGAGTGTTAACAATATTTTCCTTGAATTTGGCCTAGTGACCTAGTTTTTGACCTGACATGACCTATATTCGAACTTGGCCTAGATATCACTAAGACAAACATCCATACAAAGTTTCAACAAACTCAAGTTTTAAAATGCAGCTTCCAGAGTGTTAACAAGATTTTCCTTAAACTTGACAAAGTGACCTAGTTTTTGACCTGATATGACCTATATTCGAACTTGGCCTAGCTATCACTAAGACAATCATTCTGACAAAGTTTCAACATGCTCAAGCCAAAAATGTGTCTTCCTGAGTGTAAACAAGATTTTCCTTAAGTTTTGCCTAGTGACTTAGTTTTTAAACAGACATGACCCATATTCGAACATGGTCTAGATATCATCAGGACACACTTTCTGATAAAGTTTCAACATGCTCAAGTTTAAAATGTGTTAACAAGATTTTTCTTCAGTTTAGCCTTGTGACCTAGTTTTTGACTGGACATGACCCATATTCAAACTTGGCCTAGATATCACTAAGACAAACATTCTGACATAGTTTCAACATGCTCAAGCCAAACATGTGACATGTGACAAAGTTTCAACATGCTCAAGTTTAAAATGCGGCTTCCAGAGTGTTAACCAGATTTTCCTTCAATTTAGCTTAGTGACCCGACATGACCTATATTCAAACTTGGCCTAGATATCACTAGGACAAACATTCTGACAAAGTTTCAACATGCTCAAGCATTAAATTTGGCCTAGTGACCTAGTTTTGACCCAACATGACCCAGTTTCGAACTTGGTCTAAATTTGATGAAGATATATGTTCTGATAAACGTTCATGAAGATTGAATGCAAAATGTTACGTCTAGAGTGTTAACAAGCAACTGTTGACGACGAACGACGGACAAAATGCAATCACAAAACTCCCCTTGAGCACTGTGTGCTCAGCACCTTGGCAGCTAATTTATCCAACAGATCGGAATTATTTGAACAAACTTGATAGAAGATCATTCAAGGAACATGTGTGCTAAATTATTTTCAAATCAGGTCAGTACGTCCGGAAAAGAAGATTTGTTTAAGCTTTACTAAATACCATATAAGGAAAACAAGCCCCGTGACGGCCATGTTTTTCAATGAATCGGAAATTATTTGAACATACTTGTGGAGGGTCACCAAAGGAACGTTTTTGTTAAATTATTTTCAAATGAGGCCAGTTCCTTCGGACGAGAAGATTTTTAAAGTGTTTACTATATACCACATACGGAAAATGAATGAATGAATGAATGTATATTGTTTTATGGCGCATCGACAGTCATTTAGCGCGCAATTAAATTTAATTATTCATGATCCCTGGGTAAACAAGCAAATTCATGAAATTTATATCCCCTGCTTGCAGGAAATATTGTAGAATAAAGTCCGGCAAAAGTGACGATCGAACTTGGCCTAGGTTGTTACCAAGTTTGAAAAAAAATGGTTCACATTTGTGGCAGTTATTGCACGGACACAGCAACAAACGACATTTTTTGTTAATTAAGGGGCCATAACTCCACCGAATAAAGTCCGCCGAAAGTGACGATCAAACTTGGCCTAGCCCGTAAGGCATTTAACCTTGTAACCAAGTTTGAAAAAAAAAGAATCACATTTGTGGTAGTTATTGCACGGAAACGGACATTTTTGTTAATTAAGGGGCCATAACTCAACCGAATAAAGTCGATCGAAGTTGGCCTAGCCCTTATGGCATTGAACCTTGTTACCAAGTTTGAAAAAAAAACGGTTCACATTTGTGACAGTTATTGCACGGAAACAGCAACAAACGACATTTTGTGTTAAATAAGGGGCCATAACTCCACCGAATAAAGTCTGCCGAAAATGACTATCGAACTTGGCCTAGCCCTTAAGTTGTTTAACATTGTTACCAAGTTTGAAAAACAAGAGGCCCATGAGGGTCTATGCTCTACTGGTATGGTTCTTTGCTCATTTTCAATCCAGAGCATGTATGTATGATGAAAATCGGATAGTAAATGGAGGCTCTTTTGTGTTCACAAGCTGTATTATAGCAATTTTTACAATTTCATGGGCCATAATCCAGTCTTGCCGGATCTGGCTGGTTTTCAAAAGGAACCAAGCTCTCATCAATATTTAACTACTATCTAAGTTTGGTGAAGATCAGATAGTAAATAGAGCCTCTATTGTGTTCACATGCTCAATTATAGCAATTTGAACAATTTCAAGGGCCATAATCCAGTCTGGCTGGTTTTACGGAAGGAACCGAGCTCTCATGGATATCTAACTACTGTATAAGTTTGGTTGAGATACAATCAAAAGTGAAGACTGTATCGTGTTAACAAGCTCTTTTATAGCAATTTTGACCATTTCAAGGGCCATAATCCAGTCATGCATGAGCGGATCTGGCTGGTTTTCGAAAAGAACCAAGCTCTCATGGATATCTAACTACTGTATAAGTTTGGTTGAGATACAATCAAAAGTGAAGACTGTATCGTGTTAACAAGCTCTTTTATAGCAATTTTGACCATTTCAAGGGCCATAATCCAGTCATGCATGGGCGGATCTGGCTGGTTTTCGAAAGGAACCGAGCTCTCATGGATATCTAACTACTGTATAAGTTTGGTTGATATACAATCAAAAATGACGGACGCACGCACGCACGGACGACGGACAAATCGCCACGACATAAGCCCTTCTGGCCTTTGGCCAGTAGAGCTAAAAACGGTTGACATTTGTGACAGTTATTGCACGGAAACAGCAACAAACGACATTTTGTGTTAAATAAGGGGCCATAACTCCACCGAATAAAGTCCGGCGAAAGTGACAATCAAACTTGGCCTAGCCCTTAAGGCATTTAACCTTGTTACCAAGTTTGAACAAAAACGGTTCACATTTGTGGCAGTTATTGTACGGAAACGAAGTGTGACAGACAGACAGACAGACAGACGGACAGACGGACAAACCCAAATTAATAACCCCCCTTTTTTCTTCGAAAAAGTGGGGGATAACAAACCAGTACTAGGCTAGAAAATGTGCCTTGCCCAAGGGCACTCCACCATGACTACGGAAAATGAACCCCGCCCCCTTGTAACCATGTTTTTCAACTGATCGGTATTATTTAGACAAACTTGTTAGAGGGTCACCAAAGTAACATTTGTGCTAAATTATATTCAAATCGGGCCATAATTTTCTTACAAGAAGATTTAAAAACAAGAGGGCCATGATGGCCCTAGTTCGCTCACCTGAATCATACAAAACACATTTAGATAAATATTCTCATTTTTTTTCAATTTGACCTAGTACCTACTTTTGACCAAACATGACCCATGTTGGAACTTGAGCTACATATCATCAAGACAAACATTCTAATAAAGTTTAAACATGCTCAAGTTAAAAATGTGGCCTCCAGAGTATTAACAAGATTTCCCTTCAATTTGACCTAGTGACCTAGTTTTTGAGCTCATATGGCCCAGTTTCGACCTTATCTAAGATTTGATGGAGATGAATGTTCTGATTAACTTTCATGAAGATTGGATGCAAAATGTAGCCTGTAGAGTGTTAACAAGCGCAAATGTTGACGACGCACGACGGACGGAAAAATTGTGATCACAATAGCTCACCATGCACTTCGTGCACAGGTGAGTTAAAAACAACTGTATACCATATGTGCAAAGTAAGCCTAGCCCTCTGGAGGCCATGTTTTTCAACTGATCAGAATTATTTGAACAAACTTGATAGAGTACCACTAGACATTGCTACTCACCAACAAATATCAAAGCTCTAGTCCTTTCTGTTTCAGGTGAAAAGATTTTCAAAGTTGTTCCTTTCATATATTTATGTATAACGGGTGACCCCAGGCGGGGCCAATTTTGACCGCAGGGGCATAATTTGAATAATCTTTGTAGAGGACCACGAAACAACAATACACAGTTAATATCTAAGCTTTATGCCTTTCGGTTTCAGACAAGAGGATATTCAAAGATTTTTTTAAACCAGAGGGTCATGATGGCCCTGGATCGCTCACCTGGATTTAATATAACTCGGTAAATGGTCACCAAAGGTACACTTGTGCCAAGTTATTTCAAAATCAGGCCTATACTTTTGACAAGATTTCTTTTTAAAGTATTCAGTATATATTTATACAAGAAAATCAAGCTCAACCCCCTGGCAGCCATGTTTTTAAACGGATCTGAATAATTTGAACAATCTTAGTAGAGGGTCGTCATCAAAGGAACATCTGTGTAAAATTATTTTTAAATTGGTCCAGGACTTTTTCACAAGAAGAATTTTTAAATTTTCACTATAGACATATAAGGAAAACAAGCTCCCCTCCCTGGTGGCCATGTTTTTCAACGGATCAGGATAGTTTGAACAATCCTGAAAGAGGGACACCCAGGGAACATCTGTACCAAGTTATTTTCAAATCGGGCCAGTACTTTTGGACAAGAAGATCATCCCTGTAAAGTTTTATCAAAATTGGCCAAGCAGCTTAGGAGGAGAAATTGTCTGCAGCAAAATGTTGACAGACAAAATCCGGTCACAATAACTCCCTCTGAGCCTCTGGCTCAGTTGAACTAAAAATCCTTTTCGTTATCATGGCATCCAGATGTCTTCATGGAATTAATTTATTTGAACAACTTTGAAAGAAGATCACACAAGGATCATTCCTACCAAGTTTGGTCAAAATCCATAGGGTAGTTAAGGAGGAGATAACTTATGTTGTTTAAGGAAATTGTTGACAATGCACAAATGAACTCAGAGGGCCAAAATGTCAAAATTAGGATCACCTGAATTCGATCAGTAGTGCAAATGAACCTGCAAGAAGTGGAAGAGATTCTTGCGATATAAAAACGAGTGCGCTGACACTGTTAAAGAAATAGTAAAATGGCTTATCAGTAAAGGTCATTTGTATCTTGAAATCTAACAAGAACTTTAATAAGAATGGAATTATAAAGTTTTGTCATTTTGCGCCTTTCCTGATGCTGCCTTGCTGCCCTGTTTTTCAATGAAATCAATATGGCTTGAACGGTTTTTGTAGAGGGTCACTCAAAGAACATTTCTACCAAATAATTTTGGGATCGGACAAGCAGATTATGGAGGAAAAGAAAAAGTTTGGGTATTTTTCTCCCTTTGTGATGCCACATCAACCAAAGTTATACATAAAATGTAAGATTTTGAACAATTTTGAAAGAGGACCACCAAGGGAACATTCCTGTGAAGTTAAGTTGAAATTGATCCAGTGGAATGGTAGAAGTTATTATTAAATTGTGTAGCTTAAAGTTCAATTTACCCCTTTTGTGATGACGCCTGGTTGCTATGATTCTGTAACCATTTTGCCCTTTTCAGAAGCCGCCTGACTGCCATGTTTTTCAACCAATCAGTATGGCTTGAATAATTTTTGTAAGAGGGTCAACCAAGGAACATTTCTACCAAATTATATTGGAATCTAACAAGCAGATTCAGAGGAGAAGAACTTTAAAGTTTGGACATTTTGCCCTCTTTCTGATACCGCAGCAACCAAATCAATGATTTTGTAACCAATCAATACGACTTGAACAAATTAAGTAAAGGATCACTTAAAAAAAGTTTCCTATTCAAATTTTGTAATTTTGCCCCTTTTCTGATGCCGCCTGACTGCTATGTTTTTCGACCAATCAGTATGGCTTGAATAATTTTTGAAAGAGAGTCACCCAATGAACATTTCTACCAAATTATATTGGAATCTGATTTTTTTGAAGTTTTGACATTTTGCCCCCTTTCTGATGCCGCAGCAACCAAAGTTCTCGATGGAATTTAAATCTTTGAACAATTTTGAAAGAGGACCACCAAAGGAACATTCCTGTGATGTTTTGTGGAAATTGTTCCTGCTGTTTATGAGGAGATGATATTTAAAGCTAAAAGTTATTGACAGACGACGGACAGAGAGTGATCAGAAAAGATCCAAAAAGGCGCTCACCTTGAGCACTTTGTGCACAAATGCGCTAAAAACAGCATGAACCAACTTGTTATAACAGTTACTAAAAAAAAAAAATCTAAAATTTGTTGATTATATGGGGAGCTACAGTGTTCAATTTGATTGACTGACCTTGTTTTTGATCCAATGTGACCACATTTCAAACATAAACTAGATTTGATTGAAATGAATGTCATAATGAATGTCCATGAAGATTTGATGAAAAACGTGTAATTTGAGGGTTTTCTAAAGGTTGACTTTGTGACTTAGTTTTTGACCTCAAGTGATCAACTTTATATCATAACAAAGGTGTGATAGACACAATGTTCCGATGAACTTTCATGACGATTGAATGTAAAATGTGCCCTCAAGTGTTCACAACATAATTGTGATTTAAGGCAGATAACTACACCATATCAAAGAAGGTTATCTCCCATTCCATGTTATCAAAATATAGAACATGTGTACAATTATTTCAAGGGGAAATAACTTTGTGAAACTGGTATCTCATTTCCATATTTAGTTTTAATTTGATCCATCTAACCATGTCTTAGATATGGCTGTGTACCATTAACACCTTAACAATATCTAATATGCCATTGTTGTGGATAAACAAGATTTTCCTTCAATTTGACCATGTGACCTAGGTTTTGGCTCTTCTGTCCTACATGACCCTGTTTCGAACTTGGCCAATATTTGATAGAAGGTTATATTCTGATAAACTTTCATAAAGAGTAGATGCAAAATCTTGCCTGTAGAGTGTTAACAAGGCAATTGTTGACTACGCACAATCCATAACTCAAATGAGCTATCCAGGGCCATCATGGCTTCTTGTTTTTATTTATTATGTATCTCCATTTTTATTTACAATTGTTGCACTTAAGATAAACATCAAAGAATGAATTAATTTAATTACATGGAGATCTACATTTGGTACTTTATATTGCCATAGGGTATGATTTTTTTCTAGTATACAAAATACAACAAATAGTACATTAAAAAGCATGAAATAAATAAAAACCTATATATATTCACAGTTAATTGTTTTACAAAATTAAATCACCTAGTTTGGTTTACTGTTTGTTGACACTTTCAACCTGAACTTGACCTTGGAGCCAAGATGTTTATATCATTATGATGTATGTATATTTTCAACCAAGTTGTAATTGGTTTATCCCTTTCCCACTTGCAGATGCATTATGAAGCAGACAACTTTTGAAAGCGTTGATGAGCAATTTCTCTCCAATAAGTATACTTTTATTTATAGAGATTTTACGTAGTTTTGCCAAGACATTTCTAAAATCGTTTGCTTCAGATTCATTGTATGTCGGAAATGGGTTTTACTTTGTGATGGTCTACCGGTGAATATATCCTGTTTTGGAGTTTAATGTGCTATACATCTATTCATGAAAGCTTATAAAATCACTACTGAGTAAAATCTATTTCCATTTTAACTTATAAACTGTTTAACTTGAGTTTGTTATGTGTAGTCATCAAACAAAGAGGTAAATCAATGACTATTCAGGTTTAAATCATCTATTTATATATACAATTATTTTTTACTCATTGACCTACATTCCTGATCGTAATAATATACCAATATATCTTTTCAAAAAGGTCAAAATCAGGTTAATAACCCCATGTTATATCTATTTTTATATACTTACCAATTTCCCCTTTTATATACTTACCAATTTCCTCTTTTATAATTACAATGTTTGCATTAATATAAAAAATAATGAAATTAGAGGGTTGCAGATATAGAGGATAATTGTTTGTTTCAGTGTATTATCGAAATTTCTTTCATCAGTGAAAAGCAAAGGTGATATTTTCAAGAGTGGCGTAGCCACGAGTGAAAATATAACCCTTTGCTTTTCACGAGATGAAAGAAATTTCGATAATACACTTAAACAAACTATTATCCTATTTATTTTATGCTTTGAATGAGTTTTCTGAAAGTGCTGAGGTGTAAAAAGTCACATTACTTATGCTGACTAAGTAATAAATTCCCCCGTATGGAGCCCCAGTTGTAATTCGTTCCCCGTATGTAGTCCCAGTGGAATTACAAGAAAGTTGGCGTAATGCGGTTGACATATTAGGAAATATTTTTTAAGTAGACAGTTTGGTTTAATATTTAACGGTAATATTGATAAAAACTCATGTTACTTTTTTAAAAGAATTATTTACAGTGACAAACTATAGCTTAAATCGTATTCCGGGCGATCCATATTTATGGAACTCTTTCTTCGGTTATTTGCGCGTATGAAATTCATCCGCCCTTTGAAAAATTGTTTGGAAGGTCTCGCTTAAAAATTCAACTGTGTATTTTAACCATATCTTTTAAATGTAAAGGATTTTAATTATTTCATTTGTCAATATATTGCGGAGATTTGTTGGATGGAAACCATTTGCAAAGAAAATTATGTTTTATATTGCTTATCGGCGAAGAGAAAATACAAGTCAAAACGGGTCGACTCGATCGACATCTTGTGTTCTTACAAGATGGCTAGATCTTTATTGAGGATAAAAACAGGCGTTGTACATTATTCCTAAATAATAAGAATATGGCTTCTTTAAAACTCTTGTCTTATGATAACGTTACATCTGATTTACTCGTAACATTCGTATCGTTTCGTTGGACATTCCATTTTCGTGAGCCTCCCTTTTTCGTGACGTCACTATTTTCGGGCTTATATCACGTGACTTTGTCCTTGCAGCCGATTTGGAACTGTAAAATTATTTCCCAATGGCCAAACTATTTGCTGACATATTTCAACAATAAAATGCATCTTAAACAGTTTTGTTACTTGTTGTCATGGGAGGAATATCCAAAATACCCTTATTTTTTATATACCAAATTTAAAGAACAGTTTAAACCCCAAAAAAGTGGAAAAATCGGACATGAAAATTTACCATAAAAAGGGTCTTTTGTTGTTTACAAAACGGCGGCTAGGGTCATCTGATTTGTTTGACCTAGTTAGGTCAATGCAATTTTTCATTGGATTTCACATTCCTAAAGGTGCTTACGCATAGAGATGTAAACAAATAAAATATTTTAAATAATATCCCATTAGAAGTATGGCAATTTTGAAATCTGTATTGATATTTGTGATGATATAAATATAGGATGCTTACAGGATACCAACTATCCATGGAAACCCTTTAGGTTGACACAGTGGGATAAAAAATGAGAAAGGAAAATAAGCTTAACGAAGATTCAAAGTTGAGTAATTAAAAAAAAAAAAAAAGGTTCATATTTAAATCAAGGATAATTTCAAATTAATTGGTTTAAACTATATAAAATGTTTAATTGCTTCCGTTTTTTAGTTTTCAATATGTTACAACCTATTGCCCCTTTTAATTTTTTTTTTTTTTTTGCGTGATGCCTTTATGGAAACTGTAAAGTGCCAAAATAATGACGTCACGAAAATAGGATAACAATTTCGGCTTCGGGCTTGTTGAACACATGTGTATTCAAGATTATTTTTTTTGTGAATTATTAGTTTTCAAAGGATTTTTTGCTCGAAACTTGGAGGAAATAAATAAATCTTTCAGATAAGACATGAAATGTCGTATCATTAACTAAGCTTTCTGCATATTTTGTCTTTGAAGCCTTACACTCACGAATTACGGATGCTTGAGGATATATTTGTTTATACTATGCCTGCAAACATAACGCAAAAAGAACAATGTGTAAATATGAAAATCTAGCTTCATTCCCGTGTTCCTCCCTTGTAAACCTTATTTGAACACTCCTCAGTATAGCCATTCAAGTACGATTATCCACAATAGTTATTAATATTAAAATCATTCGAGCTAGAGAAATATGCATATACTATCTAAAAACAAGAGGGCCATGATGGCCCTGGATCGCTCACCTTAATTATACAATGTACTATAATGCAAAATACATCAGGACAATTATTCTGAATGCAACCTCCACAGTGTTAACAAGATTTTCCTTCATTTGGCCTAGTGATCTATAATTTTTTACCTGATATGACCCATATTCCAACATGGACTAGATATTATCAAGACAACATTCTGACAAATTTTCAACTTGCTCAAAGTAAAAATGCGGCCTCCGGAGTTTGAACAATATTTTCCTTTATTGACCTTGTTTCTGACCCTACATGATCCATATTCGATCTTGGCTTAGATATCATTTAGATAAACATTCTCATAAAATGTCAAGCTGCTGTAGCAAAAAATGTGTCTTCTATAGAGTTAACAAGATGTTCCTTCAATTTGGCCTAGTGACCTAGTTTCTGACCCAATATGACCCATATTCGAACTTGACCTAGATATAATTCAGACAAACATTCTGACCAAATTTCAAGCTGCTAAAGCAAAAAATGTGGCATCCAAAGTGTTAACAAGATTTTCCTTCAATTTGGCCTAGTGACCTAGTTTTTGACCCCACATGATCCATATTCGAACTTGGCTTAGATATCATTTAGATAAACATTCTCATAAAATGTCAAGCTGCTGTAGCAAAAAATGCGTCTTCTACAGAGTTAACAAGATGTTCCTTCAATTTAGCCTAGTGACCTAGTTTCTGACCCAATATGACCCATATTCGAACTACCTAGATATCTTTAAGACAAACATTCTGACAAAATTTCAAACTGCTGAAGCAAAAATTGCGGCCTCTAGAGTGTTAACAAGATTTTCCTTCAATTTGACCTAGTGACCTATTTTTTGACCCAACATGACCCTTGATCGAACTTGAATTACATATCATCAAGAAAAACATTCTGATAAAGTTTCATCATGCTAAAGTTAAAAATGCAGTATCCAGAGTGTTAACAAGATTACCCTTCAATTTGGCCTAGTGACCTAGTTTTTAACCCGGCATATTCGAACTTGGCCTAGATATCATTTAGACAAACAGTCTGACCAAATTTCAAGCTGCTTAAGCAAAAAATGCGGCATCCAAAGTGTTAACAAGATTTTCCTTCAATTTGGCCTAGTGACCTAGTTTTTGACCCTGCATGACCCATATTCGAACTTGACCTAGATATCATTTAGCTCAACATTCTGACCAAATTTCAAGCTGCTGAAGCAAAACATGCGGCTTCTACAGAGTTAACAAGATTTTCCTTCAATTTGGCCTAGTGACCTAGTTTCTGACCGAATATGACATATATTTAAACTTGACCTAGATATCTTTAAGACAAACATTCTGACAATATTTCAACATGCTCAAGTTGAAAATGTGGCCTCTACAGTGTTAACAAGATTACCCTTCAATTTGGCCTAGTGACCTAGTTTCTGACCCGATATGACCCATATTCGAACTTGACCTAGATATTTTTAAGACAAACATTCTGACAAAATTTCAAACTGCTGAAGCAAAAATTGCGGCCTCTAGAGTGTTAACAAGATTTTCCTTCAATTTGACCTAGTGACCTATTTTTTGACCCGACATGACCCATGTTCGAACTTGACCTACATATCATCAAGACAAACATTCTGATAAAGTTTCAACATGCTCAAGTTGAAAATGTGGCCTCCAGAGTGTTAACAAGATTTCTCTTCAATTTGACCTAGTGACCTCGTTTTTGACCTCATATGGCCCAGTTTCGAACTTGTCCAAGATTTGATGGAGATGAATGTTCTGATACACTTTCATGAAGATTGGATGCAAAATGTAGCCTGTAGAGTGTTAACAAGCTGAAATGTTGACGACGCACGACGCACGACGCACGACGGACGATGGACGACGGACGGACGCCGGACAAAATGTGATCACAATAGCTCACCTTGCACTTCGTGCATAGGTGAGCTAAAAACAATATATCTACAGTAAAGTACAGGTTTTTGCATACGTGTAGAGAAATATGTCGATTTGTGTATTCATTCAATGACGTCACTTGTAAAGGGAAGTAAAGCTCGCCAATTTACGTACTTTCAATCACATGTTGTTTCCCTTGTATTATTTGTAACTCTTTTATATCTGACATTTACTACTCAGTCTGTAACTTGGCCCCAGAAATTACCTCAAAATTGATCACAGCTGTTTTCGCACCTCCAAATCACCATGAAGCAATTATGGGTCTAAATGGCTATTTCACAGCATGCAACCCAGCTGTTAATTCCTGACCATTATCTGGTAACTGTAAAGAGGATTTTCTACCTCACTTTAGATCAGTTATATATGTATAGCAGACAGACAATATTTGAAATCTTGTGCATTATATTTTAATTTTTAAGAAAAGAAATCAATATGAAAGTTTTATCATTTATATTTGGATTTGTAATATTTATTTAACCCTTTCCCACACACAACTATTCTGCAACGGACTACATGTAGAAACAAGATGTGTTTGCGAAACACTGATGCCCCCCAATGGCAACATCTAGGTCAAAGGTCAAGGTCGCAAGGTATACACCTGTTATTGTTCAAAAGTAGTGGGGAAGGTTAAAAAAAAAATTGAGAATGGCAACAGCTAGGTCAAAGGTCAAGGTCGCAAGGTCAAAAATGTTGGTACTGACAGAAAGGTCATGTCACAAGGAATACACATGTGAAATATGGTAGCCGTATCTGTTATGGTTCAAAAGTAATGGCCAAGGTTAAAGTTTTTTTCGAGAATGGCAACATCTAGGTCAAAGGTCAAGGTCGCAAGGTCAAAATTGTTGGTACTGACAGAAAGGTCATGTCACAAGGAATACACATGTGAAATATGGTAGCCGTACCTGTTATGGTTCAAAAGAAGTGGTCAAGGTTAAAGTTTTTTTCGAGAATGCCAACATCTAGGTCAAAGGTCAAGGTCGCAAGGTAAAAAATGTTGGTACTGACAGAAAGGTCATGTCACAAGGAATACACATGTGAAATATGGTAGCCGTACCTGTTATGGTTCAAAAGTAATGGCCAAGGTTAAAGTTTTTTTCGAGAATGGCAACATCTAGGTCAAAGGTCAAGGTCGCAAGGTCAAACATTTTGGTACTGACAGAAAGGTAATGTCACAAGGAATACACATGTGAAATATGGTAGCCGTACCTGTTATGGTTCAAAAGTAGTGGTCAAGGTTAAAGTTTTTTTCGTGCAGACAGGCCAAAAACTACATCTAGGTCAAAGGTCAAGGTCGCAAGGTCAAAAATGTTGGTACTGACAGAAAGGTCATGTCACAAGGAATACACATGTGAAATATGGTAGCCGTATCTGTTATGGTTCAAAAGTAATGGCCAAGGTTAAAGTTTTTTTCGAGAATGGCAACATCTAGGTCAAAGGTCAAGGTCAAAAATGTTGGTACTGACAGAAAGGTCATGTCACAAGAAATGCACATGTGAAATATGGTAGCCGTACTTGTTATGGTTCAAAAGTAGTGGTCAAGGTTAAAGTTTTTTTTGTGCAGACAGACAGACAGACGTGCAGACAGACAGACAGGCCAAAAACTATATGCCCCCCGAATGGGAGATTCCGGGGGGGCATAAAAATAAGGGTTAGGTGCGGGGGGTCATTTTACCATGGCCATTGTAAAACGACTCCCCTTATTTTATTTATTTTTTATACATTTTAACCCATTTTAATGTACTAATTGCTGGGGTGTCATTATTAAGTGCAGAATAGATTGAAAGGAAACAAAATTAAGTATGACCATTGAATTAAGATAAGTGAAAAACAAGATGTGTTTGTGAAACACTGATGCCCCCGAATGGCAACATCTAGGTCAAAGGTCAAGGTCGCCAGGTCAAAAATGTTGGTACTGACAGAAAGGTCATGTCACAAGGAATACACATGTGAAATATGGTAGCCGTACCTGTTATGGTTCAAAAGTAGTGGTCAAGGTTAAAGTTTTTTTCGAGAATGGCAACATCTAGGTCAAAGGTCAAGGTCGCAAGGTGAAAAATTTTGGTACTGACAGAAAGGTCATGTCACAAGGTATACACATGTGAAATATGGTAGCCTTACCTGTTATGGTTCAAAAGTAGTGGGGAAGGTTAAAAAAAAAATTGAGAATGGCAACATCTAGGTCAAAGGTCAAGGTCGCAAGATCAAAAATGTTGGTACTGACAGAAAGGTCATGTCACAAGGAATACACATGTGAAATATGGTAGCCGTATCTGTTATGGTTCAAAAGTAATGGCCAAGGTTAAAGTTGTTTTCGAGAATGGCAACATCTAGGTCAAAGGTCAAGGTCGCAAGGTCAAAAATGTTGGTACTGACTTTCAGAAAGGTCATGTCACAAGGAATACACATGTGAAATATGGTAGCCGTACCTGTTATGGTTCAAAAGTAATGGCCAAGGTTAAAGTTTTTTTCGAGAATGGCAACATCTAGGTCAAAGGTCAAGGTCGCAAGGTCAAACATTTTGGTACTGACAGAAAGGTAATGTCACAAGGAATACACATGTGAAATATGGTAGCCGTACCTGTTATGGTTCAAAAGTAGTGGTCAAGGTTAAAGTTTTTTTCGTGCAGACAGGCCAAAAACTACATCTAGGTCAAAGGTCAAGGTCGCAAGGTCAAAGATTTTGGTACTGACAGAAAGGTCATGTCACAAGGAATACACATGTGAAATATGGTAGCCGTACCTGTTATGGTTCAAAAGAAGTGGTCAAGGTTAAAGGTTTTTTTGTGCAGACAGACAGACAGACGTGCAGACCAACGTGCAGACAGACAGACAGACAGACAGGCCAAAAACTATATGCCCCCCGAATCGGAGATTCCGGGGGGGCATAAAAATCAATAACAATCTTTATTATTGAATGTATAATTATTGAATTAACTTGAAAAGATTGTGACAAAAACATGCTCATCCTGAGCAATTGCACCTCCTGTTACAATGTTTTCAATAGCCGCCTGTTTCTATCTGTGGGAAAGGGTTATAACATAGGATATATGTCAAAGCACAGTTATGGCATCAAATTTTTAATATATTTACCAGTTTGCAATGTTTGTATTAACTAACCCTTTCCCACATACAGCAATTCTACCGGAGACGACTTGGAACATACTTTGTCAAAAAGTAGGAAATCTTAATAATTGAATAGATAACATATGACTCAAAGTGGAAAACATCATGGCAAACGGAGAAATTGCTCGTTTTGTCACTAATTGCTCAGTAGGATTTCAGTCAAAATGGTCACCATTAATTGTATTTAGACTTATGTCTGCAGCAGACGGCTTTTGAAAACATAGTGACAAAAGAAAAAATTGCACAAAGCGTGCAATTTCTGTTTTTGCCACACTGTTTTCAACTTTTTGTCATATGTTATCTATTCATTTATAGAGATTTTCTATATTTTGACAAAATATGATCAAAATTGTCGTAGGAAAAGGGTTAAAATCCTTACAAATAGACGAAATTATCAGGGATGCAATAACTGCATATTGTACAATATGTAGCGTCGCCATCAAAATAATTATAGATGTCTATATATGTATAGTAAGACTACCTGTACCACATATTAATAAGAATTAGTGAGTTTAGGTACACAGACATTACCTTTGTATATAGTGACATATAGGCCCAAGCTATGGGCCGGGTGTTTTTCCAACAAACTTTGTTTTATGTTTTATTATATGTTATACAAAAAAAAAAGTCAGGTCACTTTAATCAAAGATTTACTTACTTACTGATTATTACTTGTATACCAAAGTATTAAGCAACTTTTGTTAACTGATCAATTACATATCTTTATTGTATTTGCTTAACTTTTTGTTCAGTCGCAATGGCATTACATATCATCAACTTAAGTCCGATATTTATTGTCATGTGGGTGCTGGATAAAATTATATCTCATGTATGCATACATGAGATTGCGTATGTATGAATTATAACAAATGGGCAATATTGTCATATTGCCTGGTCATACAAAAACAGTATCTGCAGCCAAAGGACATGTCTTGTTAGTTAACCAACGGCTTCCTTTCACAATGAATGAATGCTGTGGTTATACAGTAGCAATTATTGTTGAATATATTGACCAATCAATACACATTTTTGATAAATTAAGTCAAAGCATTTGTTTTACCCTTTCCCTCATACGACATTTCTTCAGCTGACGACTTTATACATTTTATCAAAACATAGCAAATCTCTATAATTGAATGGATGACCTGTAACTTTAAGTAGAAAACTTTGTGGCAAAAGGATAAATTGCACTATGTTTTAAAAAAAAAACGTCTGCTGCAGAGGCGTCAGAAAGCGTCTATATGAGAGAAAGGGTTGACAATATGTATACAATTGGCTCAATACATAATTAAACACGGACTGTTTGACATCCAGTCAAATATGTTTGATCATGTATATAAATAAGAATTTAGAGGCAAGAATATTCTTTGAAACAACAGTTACTGTTTCCCACATAAAACAAATCTGCAGCAGAAGACTTGAAAACAATTAGCCAAAAATATGGAAACTGTCATCAAATAAAAGAAAATATTTTGAATGAACAAAACATTGTAACAAAAGGCAAAATTTCTTATTTATCATTTTTGCCTAAATGTTTTTTTCAAATGTTGTTTGCTGCAGCCCACCAGAAGAGGTTTTTTATGAGGGAAATAGATATGTTAACATGATAAAATCATCCTTTTTTAGATTTTTTTCTGTTAAATGATCAGAATATTCTCATGTCGAATATATGGTTAATAAAACATATTGATTAATACAACTTGTTGAATTTATAATATTTCCACTAGCTCTATCAAGGTAGATTGAGAACTCACTTGTCTAGGCTTCTTAACGGTTTATTACCTGATGAGGGAATTACCATGAAGAAATTTAGGGCCATTAAAGGTCACACCAGGGTGTTAATTACAGACCCTGCTGAGATAACCAGATAGCCCATTTCTATGAATTCTCAGGAAATGTGGGGCTAAGTTACAGACTGTACTGGAATTCCTTGGTGTCAGATAATCATTCTAATAGTAAATACCCAGTGGCACAATAAGATTTTAAAATCACTGCAACTATCATTTTAATATAAAGAGTGACTTGTATAATTCACGTCATTAAATAAAGGCCTAGTTGGCCTATTCAATGTGTTATCACAGAGTTAGATGCACAGATTTTTTTTCAGAAAATTCTGTCAAAAACATGTAGAAAAAAGTAGTTCCGTCAATTGAAAAGTCATAATCTCACCAGATTATAGGATTATTATTCACTGAGAAATTCCTATAATTCACGGGCAAGCATAAAAGAAAACCTAATAATGCTGGAGCTAGGTTAACACAGGATCTATAATAGTTAAACCTTTCAGAGATACATACTGGTCACCTCACACAAAAACTGACCTTCTAGATTTAGCGACACAGAAATATCCTGATCAGTGCAGTCAGATCAGGATCTTCCCTGTTCGCCATTTAGTGGAAGAAGCATCCTGGAAGCCTCCCACAAACAGTAATGACCAAGAACTTACAATAAAAGTATGTAATAATTATTTGATTGGTTAATATACTATTTATGTAAAAACCTCCAAAGGTAAATTTTCGCATGAAGTGGCTCATATTACATTCTCTGTATCTGTCAACTTTTGAATAAACATTGTGGATAATAGAAATAAAGTGCTAGTTCTTGAAGGAACCAGAAACTCTTTCTTTCATAGAAATCTGCAGCAGATGACCTTAATTCTTTACCTGATATGGACAACTCTTGACACCTATGCAGCAGATGACTCAAAATCACATTTTTTTTTTCAAAAATACTAACTTATTGCTCCAATTTTCTACAGGTAACATTTCATCTGTATGTTTAACAATGTTTTCACCTTTGTTCAGTAATTATACCAACAATTATAGGGACTTTCCATATTTTTGAGTAGACATTTTCAAAGTCGTCTGCAGCAGATTTGTTGTATGTGGGAAGGGTTATGTGGGAAGGGTTAAACACACCACTTTACCACTCCATATCCACATGTAGGTGTCTTCATAAACACCACTTAACCAATCCATATATACATGTAGTTGTCTTCATAAACACCACTTAACCAATCAATATATGCATGTAGTTGTCTTCATAAACACCACTTAACCAATCAATATATGCATGTAGTTGTCTTCATAAACACCACTTAACCAATCCATATATTCATGTAGTTATCTTCATAAACACCACTTAACTAATCCATGTATACATGTAGGTGACTTCATAAACACCACTTAACCAATCCAGAAATACATGTAGGTGTATTCATAAACACCACTTAACCAATCCATATATACATGTAGTTGTCTTCATTAACAACACTTAACCAATCCATATATACATGTAGTTGTCTTCATAAACACCACTTAACCAATCCATATCTACGTGTAGTTGTCTTCATAAACACCACTTAACCAATCCATATATACATGTAGTTGTCTTCATAAACACCACTTAACCAATCATATATACATGTAGGTGTCTTCATAAACATCACTTAACCAATCATATATACATTCAGGTGTCTTCATAAACACCACTTTACCATTCCATTTATGTGTCTTTATAAACACCACCTTACCAATCCATATCTACATGTAGGTGTCTTCATAAACATCACTTTACCACTCCATATCTACATTCAGGTGTCTGCATAGAGGGTTAAACACATCATTTTACCAATCCATATCCGCATGTAGGTGTCTTTATAAACACAACTTTACCACTTTATATCTACATGAAGGTGTCTTTATAAACCCAACTTTACCACTCCATATCTACATGTAGGTTTATGCATAAAGCTTTAACACACCACTTTACCAATCCATATTTACATGTAGTCGTCTTAATAAACACCACTTTACTACTCCATATTTACATGTAGGTGAATAAATAAAGCTAAACAGTAGGGCCCTAGAGGCCCTAGATTGCTCACCTGAATTATGCAATGTGATTTCTAATGCACAACACATCAAGACAATTATTCTGACAAAGATTCAAAATGTTCAAGTTCAAAATGCAACCTCAAGAGAGTTAATAAAAATTCCTCAATTTGGCCTTGTGACCTATTTGTTGGCCCATATGCAAACATGGACTAGATATCATCAAGACAATCATTCTGACAAAATGTCAAGCTGCTGAAGGAAACAATGCAATCTCTAGAATGTTAACAAAAGATTTCTTCAATTTGGCAAAGTGACCTGGTTTTTGACAGGGCATGTTTTTGACAAGGCATGTATTGGAACTTAGCCTAGTTATCTTCAAGACAATTATTCTGACAAAGTGTCAACATGCTCAAGTTCAAAATGCTGCCTCCAGATTGTAAACAAGTTTTTCCTTCATTTTGGCCTAGTGACTTAGTTTTTGACATAACATGACCCATAGTCAAACTTGGCATAGAAATCATTAGGACAAACATTCTGAAAAAATTTCAAGCTGCTGAAGCAAAAATGCGGCTTCTACAGTGTAAACAAGAGTTTCCTTAAATTTGGCCTAATGACCTAGTTAATGACCTGACATGACCCATACTCAAACTTGGCATACATATCATCAAGACAAACATTCTGAATTTCAACTTGCTCAAAGTAAAAATGCGGGCTCCGGAGTTATACAAAATTTTCCTTCAAGTTGGCCCAATATGACCCATATTCGAACTTGGCCTAGATATTATTAAGACAAACATTACGACTTAATTTGAAGAAACTGAAGCAAAAAATGTGGCTTCTTCAGTCTAAACAAGATTTTCCTTCAATTTGACCTTGTGACCTAGTTTTTGACCTAACATGACCCATATTCAAACTTGGCCTAGATATTTTTAAGATAAACCTTCTGACCAAATGTTGAGCTGCTGAAGCAAAAAATATGGCTCAAGTTATAAATGCAGCCTCCAGGGTGTTAACAAGATTTTCCTTTAATTTGGCCTAGTGACCTTTCTGACCCAATATGACCCAGTTTCGGTGTCTGCATAAATCTTAAAACACACAACTTTACCACTCCATATCTACATATAGGTGTCTTCATAAATACCACTTTATATCTACATGTAGGTGTTTGCATAAAGCTTAAACACACAACTTTACAACTCCATATCTACATGTAGGTGTTTGCATAATGCTTAAACACACCACTCTACCACTCAATATCTACATGTAGGTGTTTGCATAACGCTATAAACAACACTTTACTAATCCATATCTACATGTAAGTGTCTTTATAAACACCACCTTATATATACATGTAGGTGTCTGCATAAGGCTTAAACACACCACACTACCACTCCATATCTATATGTAGTTGTCTGCATAAAGCTTAAACACACAACTCTACCACTCCATATATACATGTATGTGTCTTTATAAACACTACTCTACCATTCCATATCTACATGTAGGTGTCTGCATAAAGCTTAAACACACCACTTTACCACTCCATATCTACATGTAGGTGTTTGCATAAAGCTATAAACACTACTCTACCACTCCATATCTACATGTAGGTGTCTGCATAAAGCTTAAAAACACCAATTTACCAATCCATATCTACATGTAGGTGTCTTTATAAACACCACCTTATATCTACATGTAGGTGTCTGCATAAGGCTTAAACACACCACACTACCACTCCATATCTATATGTAGGTATATGCATAAAGCTTAAACACACAACTCTACCACTCCATATATACATGTATGTGTCTGCATAAGGCTTAAACACACAACTCTACCACTCCATATCTACATGTAGGTGTCTGCATAAAACTTAAACACACCACTTTATCACTCCATATCTACATGTAGGTGTCTTCATAAACACCACTTTACTAATCCATATATACATGTAGGTGTCTTCATAAACACCACTTTACCATTCCATTTCTACATGTAGGTGTCTTCATAAACACCACTTTACCAATCCATATCTACATGTAGGTGTCTTTATAAACACCACCTTATATCTACATGTAGGTGTCTGCATAAGGCTTAAACACACCACACTACCACTCCATATCTATATGTAGGTATATGCATAAAGCTTAAACACACAACTCTACCACTCCATATATACATGTATGTGTCTGCATAAGGCTTAAACACACAACTCTACCACTCCATATCTACATGTAGGTGTCTGCATAAAACTTAAACACACCACTTTATCACTCCATATCTACATGTAGGTGTCTTCATAAACACCACTTTACTAATCCATATATACATGTAGGTGTCTTCATAAACACCACTTTACCATTCCATTTCTACATGTAGGTGTCTTCATAAACACCACTTTACCAATCCATATCTACATGTAGGTGTCTTCATAAACACCACTTTGCCAAACCATATCTACATGTAGGTGTCTTCATAAACACCACTTTACTAATCCATATCTACATGTAGGTGTCTTCATAAACACCACTTTACCACTCCCTATCTACATGTAGGATTTGGCATACAGATTAAACACACCACTTTACCACTCCATATACATGTAGGTGTCTTCATAAACATCACTTTATATCTACATGTATCTACATGTAGGTGTTTGCATGAAGCTTAAACACACCACTTTACCACTCCATATCTACATGTAGGTGTTTGCATGAAACTAAAAAATAATTTTTACCTGGCATTACAGGATACACAACTAGACAGTCATTTGGGCAGGTTATAGGTGTCAGCTCCACAGGGATATCAGGAATGATATGTGAATCTTGACCCCCTTTCACGTCAGTTTCGTCAGTTCCAATTTCCAAATCACTTTCTAAATCATTTTCTTGTTCTTCACTAATACCAACCATTTCATCTGTATCTTCAGCTATAATGAAAACCAACCCCTTAACTGATAAAGACCAGTCTGGGAAAAAAAAATTAGAAGCAGAAACCCTTTGAAATATTGTCGAAAAAGATTGATTGATTGATTGATTGGGGTTTAACGTCGTTTTTAACAATTTCTCAGTTATATCACTGCGGCCAGTTCACCTACTCATGCATTTCCTGGTGTTCTCATACCAGTACGCCACACAACAATCTTCCCAAGCAACTGGCTGCTTTTCCACATAGACATTAGCCCATTGGTTGAAGACGAATGACGCATGTTGCATTGACTTTTGTCAATCGTCGGAAAGAAAGTTGGCCAAGCCGGGATTCAAACTCACAACCCCTGGATTGACAGCCCGCGTCGCTACCGACTGAGCTACCGGAGCACGGCAAAAAAGAAGTTGCTCAAAATAAATCATACATTCTATTTTTCATAATTTGCAATTTTTTTGCATGTTATTACTTTAATTGTTTCTCGATACTCAGTCCCAGCAAACAGGTTCGTTCACCTCAGTTATGCAATGTGATTTGTCATACCAACCACAAAAACCTATTTTGCGGTCAGGTTAGCTAATACAAGAAGACCAGTATAGCTCCACTGCCATAAGACGAAATAGCCCACACCCTATGTTGTCTATCTATCTTTTGTCAAATTAACAAAACTAAGGTCAGTAAAGAAATATACCACTAAGTATATTTGTATTTAAAATTTAGGCATTTATTTTCTTACCACCACGCCCTGGTTGCCATGTCTATTGACCAATTAACATGGCCTGAACAAACCAAATAGAGGGTTATCCAAGGACCATGCCTACAAACTTATTTAAATCAGTCTTATACTTTCAAAAGAGAATATTTTTTTAAGTTTTCACTAAAGTCATATGAGGAAAAACAGCCCTGACCCTTGGAGGCCATGTTTTTTACCAATCAACATGGCTTGAAGTTATCTAAAAGTGGGTCATCCAGGTAGCATTCACTAAAGCAATATAAGGCTAAACATCCCCTCTGTGATGGTCATATTTTACAAAGAAATCAATATGGCTTGAAGGAATCTGATACAAGGTCAACAAAAGAACTTTTCTACAAAACTTTGTGCTCAGGTGTGCTATAAACAAGGGTTCATGATTGCTTACCTTTTGCCTAATTAATACATATTTGTTGACATGGTATGGGATTTTAAGTTTTCACTCTAAACACATGAGAAAAACTAGCCCTGCCCCTGCAAGCCATGTTTTTCAAAGATCCTAATAATTTGAACATTCCAGACAGAGGGTCATGGAGATGGTCAACCATCTTTATTTCAATTTTCTACATGAAGTTGTAACATGTTTAAAGACATTCTCAAAGTAAAGTATAACAAACGACTTTGAAAAAATCTAGGCAAGTATTTGGAATATGTCTATCAAAGGATGAAGAATTTGTGAATAGAGTTGAAAACCTTATGGCAAAAGGTACATCCTGCCAAAATGCTTTCTTAAGTTATCGGCTGTGCAAAAGTGACAAAGCAACTGTAAGTGGGAGTGTTAATTGAGTCGTAATAGAGACATCGTGGGAAAAATTGTCCTTAGCTAATGAAACCTCCTTTATGATACAGACATATTTATAAATCTCACCTTCAATCCAATCTTCATAGATATTCATGATATGAGAATCTTCAAGAGTAATTTGATTTGTGGCAGTTTCAATCCTTGCTGTACCACCTAAATCTACATAGCTGCCGTTCTCTTCACTGGGTTGTCTTTCATAAAGTGTTTCGGTACCAGTAGTATCTACTGAGTCTGTATCTTCCCTCTGACTTCCTTGTGCACTATTCCTACTTTGCTGTCGCATTAAATGTAAAAAACCTCCAAAGTCATACTCATTAGATCGGTCATGTCTTGACCTGCATGCCTGCATGTATAAGAAACAGAATGATAAAAGTTAAATTTACATGATTTTAAATTTCAAGAGTCTGCTTTGAAAACATTTAAAAGAAGAGGACCTTGATCCTATATCATATAAGAACAAGAAGAAAATGATGGTTCTTAATGACTGATTTAATAGAAATCACAGTTTTCATTGTTCTAACGATATACATACAAGGAAAACAAGAAATGTCCCATTGTGGTCATATTTATCAATGGGTCATTATCATTTCAATAATCTTGGTAATGGGTCACTCAATGAGCATTTGTGCCAAATAACTTTTAAAAAGTTTCGCTATATATTCATATAAGGAAAATAAGCTCAGCCCCCTGGCAGCCATGTTTTTCAATTGATTGGAATAATTTAAACAATCTTGAAAGAGGGTCGGTCAAGCAAGGAACATATGTGCCAAATTATTTTAAAATAAGGCAATTACTTTTGGTCAAGAAGCTTTTCTAAGTTTTCACTCTACACATTTAAGGAAAACAAGCTCGGCCCCCTGGCGACCATGTTTTTCAAAGGATCGGAATAATTTGAGCAATCATTGTAGAGGGTCATCCAAAGAACAATTGCGCCATTTTTTAAAAAATCTGGCCAGTAATTTTAGACAATAAGATTTTTAAAGTTTGTCCCTTCTGTTGCCATGGCAACCTGAGTTCCCCATGAAATTCAAATCTTTGAACAACTTTGAAAGGGGACCACCCAAAGAACATCCAAGTAAAGTTTTATGAAAATTGGCAAAAGGGTTAAGGAGAAGATGTCGTTTGAAGCAAAATGTTGACGGACATCAGACAAAGACCTGTCACAATAACTCACTCTGAGCCTCTGGCTCAGGTGAGCTTAAAACATTAAATTCTTGAATAATCATGTTCACCATATAAGGTACAAGAGGCAAAAGAGAGACAGTATCACTCCACAGGAATCTCATACAGGGTCACCCAATGAACATTTCTACAAAATTATTTGAAAATATTTCATAATTTTGAAACGAAAAATTTATAAAGTTTTCACTATAGCCATTTAAGGCAGAACAGATCCGACCCCTGGCGGCCATGTTTTTGCAATAAGGCTTGGAAGAATCTTATACATGGTCAACAAAGGAACATTTCTACAAAAATTATTTGAAAATTGGCTTCATGTATTGGGAGAGGATTTTTAAAGTTTTTTTTACTACAGCTATATTAGGCAAAACAGCCCATATTGTGGTGATGGTTTTTATAAATAACCAACATGACCAGAAGGAATCTGAAAGAGTTTGTTGTTTTGGGGTTTTACGCCGATTTCAACATTATTTCAGTTATATCAAGGCGACAGTTCACTTATTCATGATCACTGGGTAAACAACCAGTACTAGTCTAGAAAATGTGCCTTTACCAAGTGCACTCCACACCATGACCGTAGTGTCGCGACTGTGGATCGAACCCGGCACTTCTGGTTTCAAATCCCCGATGCTAACCACAGCGCATTCGAAAGAGAGTCACTTAAGAAACATTTCTACAAAATTATTTGAAAATCGGCTTCATACTTTTGGAGGAGAATATTTATAAAGTTTTCACTATAGCTATATAAGGCAGAAAAGTCTAGACCCCCGGAGGCTATGTTTTTGACCAATTAATATGGCTGAGACGAATTTCATACAGGGTTACCAAAGGAGCATTTCTACAAAATTATTTGAAAATAGGCTGCATACTTTTAGAAGATTTTGAAAGTTTTCACTAAAGCAATACGTGGGAAAAACGTCCGGCCCCCTGGAAGCCATGTTTTCTTTACCAATCAACATGGCTTAAAGGAATCTAAGAGAGGGTCACCAAAGTAACATTTCTGAAAAATGATTTGAAAATTTGCAAATCAGTTTTGGAGAAGATTTTTAAAGGTTTTTCTTTTGGTTGCCATGGAAACCAGAATGTTGCATAAATCCAAACAATTTGGATTAATCAAGGACAAGACATTGAGAGGGTTTCATCCGAATTGGCCAAGTGAGAATGTTTGAAGCTAAAAGTTGCACATGGAATCACGTCCTTCACATAAGCGTGACTGGCTTGCAGCCATTGGAGTTAAAAACTTCCTCATATTTTGAAGGAGACTTCAGTTTAGCTCTTTTGAGTTCTAATGGTTTCTTTATGACTGACTGTGATGAATTTGTTGACCTTTGAGGAACAGGGCTGTGACTTGTGCGCCACATGTCACCTCATCATGGTGAACATGTGTGCCCAGTACCTTGGGAATTATATGATGCATGGTTTCTTATTTCGACCTTTGACATCTAAGTGTGACCTTGACATTTGAGGTACAGGCCTAGGTCTTGTGTGCAACACGCTGCCTCATCATGTACATGTGTACTGAGTTACTTGGGAATCCTATGATGCATGGTTGAGATGTGAGCCAGACAAGGTACAGTCCTATTAAACAGTACTCATTTTGACCTTTGACCTCTAAGTGTGACCTTGACATATGAGGTACAGGCCTGGGTCTTGTGCGTGACACGCCTCTTTATCATGGCGAACGTTTGTGCCAAGTTTCTTTGAATCCTATGATGCATGGTTGAAGTTTGGGCCGGACAAAGTACAGTCCTATCAAATAGTACTTATTTTAACCTTTGACATTGTGTGACCTTGATATTTGAGGTACATGCCTGGGTCTTCTGCGCGACACGCTGCCTTATCATGGTGAACGTGTGTGCTAAGTTTCTTTGAAATCCTATGCTGCATGGTTGAAATGTGGGCCTGACAAGGTAGTCCTATCAAATAGAACTCATTTTATACTTTGACACAAAGTGTGACCTTGACATTTGAGGTACAGGCCTGGATCTTGAGAATGACACGCTTCTTTATCATGGTGAACGTTTGTTCCAAGTTTTTTGGAAATCCTATGATGCATATTTGAGATGCGGGCCGGACAAGGTAATCCTATCTAACAGTACTCATTTTGACCTTTGACCTCTAAGTGTGACCTTGCGATTTGAGGTACAGGCCTAGATCTTGTGCGCGACACGCAGCCTTATCATGGTGAACGTTTGTGCTAAGTTTCTTTGAAATCCTATGCTGCATGGTTGAAATGTGGGCCGGACATTTTAACCTTTGACACCTAAGTGTGACCTTGACATTTGAGGTACAGGCCTGGATCTTGAGAATGACACGCTGCCTCATCATGGTGAACGTTTGTTTCAAGTTTCTTGGAAATCCTATGATACATGGTTGAAATGCGGGCCGGACAAGGTAATCCTATCAAACAGTACTCATTTTGACCTTTGACCTCTAAGTGTGACCTTGACATTTGAGATACAGGCCTGGGTCTTGTGCGTGACACGACGTCTCAGCATGGTGAACATTTCTTTCAAATCCTATGATGTATGGTTGAGATGCGGGCCGGACAAGGTTAGGTGGGACAGACAGACAGACAGACGGACAGACGGACAGACAGACGGAATCGACCAAACCTATAGTCCCAAAACCATACTAACAATGGTTTCAACAATCTTGGTAGAGGGTGACCCAAAGAATAATCGTGCCAAATCATTAAAAAAAATCAAGCCTATATGTTTCAACATATTAGGAAAACAATTTTCAGCAGCCACATTTTGACTCTCCCTATGGTGGCTACTTAAAACATGTTTTACTGTAACAAGAGCTGTCAATAAGACAGCACACTCAACAATTCCACCACTTATTAGTTACTCAGACTTGGACTGGAATGTAGTTGCAGGCAACACTTACTTCATTATTTACATTGGTTTGATAACTAGTTGGGCAGGGCTGTACAAAGTTTCAATGCAATGCATCAAGTAGTTACTGAGATATGGAATCTTAAAGTAGTTGCGTGCAAAACTTTAACCAGAATTTCTAAGAGAAAAAGGGCCATATTTGTATTTAACAGCCAATTGTCTTCAGCAGCCAAACTTTGACTCTCCTTCTGGTGGCTGTTTAAGACAAGTTTGACTGTAAAAGGAAAACCTGCTCACTTTCTGCTTTTCAACGGATTGAAATAATTTTCGCAATCTTGGTAGAGGGTCAACTGAGAAACATTTGCGCCAAATTAGGCAAGTACTTCTGGACAAGAACATTTTTAAAGTTTTTCTTTCTGTTTTCTGGCTAACAGAGTTTTCAGTTGGACTCAATTCTCTGAACAATATTTAAAAAATGACCGACTAAGGATCAATCTCGACAATTTATTTTGTTATTGGTCCACTGTTTCTGGAGGAAAAGCTATTTGAAGAAAATTGTTGATGGATGGACGACAGACATATGGCCAACAAAATAGCTCACCATGAGCATGTTGTCCTCAGAAAATTGTACATCATCATTTATATGTATGATGTTTTAAAGTCATCTGTTGCAGAGAAACATTAAGTGAAATTTAATAACTTGTACACACATTCAAAACAAGAAAGTCATATATAAGATTTTCTGACCTGAATGAAGAAAAGCTTTGGCTTATCCATCAAAGTGGGACAATTCTTATTGCTGAAGATATTCAAAATATAATCAACATTGATCGGAATGCAGTCTTTTCCATACACAGCATTCTTCCATGTAGTAAAGTTTTGTTTCAAGTCTTTCTCAGCTTCCTCTGATCCATGAGTGCTGAATACACATGCCAAACAGTCGGAATCCTTGTTGTATACACAGTCTGCAGCTGTTCAATAAACACAACAGAAATAGATCAATGGTTGAGTGAAACAAGAAACTTGTATAAGAGGTGTTAGCATGTTTATCTGTTAGCCTGATAGGATCATGTTTTTAATCCACATACATCAATTCTGCAGCAGATGACTTTGAAAACTTCTAGGCACAAATATTGAGAATCTCTGATTTTTAATTAATGAATAGAGTTGACAAAACATTGTGGCAAAAGGAGAAATTGCTCATTATGGGCATTTTCTTCTTTTACCCAAATGTTTTTAAGAGACATCTTCTGCAGATGTGTCAAAATGTGTCTACAAGTGGGAAAGGGTTAAATACATAATTATATCACATGACAATGCTTGTATCCGATCTAATATACCCATTACATATTTCTTTACATGTAACGTGTGCATTATAACATGACCGAATCACTAGTTTTATATTCATCTGCGAATGTTTACAAAATGGCTGAGAACGTATATCTGTTAAACACAAATGTCACGATAGATGGACGAGGTAAAGGGACAATTATTGGTCATAAAAACATTTTTTTGTCATTAGTTAACAGTTAATTAAGTATTACATGTTGGGACTATTTTCTGACCACTAAAATCTGATTTTCTTTTTGTGTTTCGTCATGTGATAAAAAAAGTCTGACATTCGTTGTCATTTCATAAAGTTTTATTTAACTCATCCAAGAAATTTGTTATTAAGCAAGCCTCTGGCAAAAAAATAACAAATGGTTTAAACTCAGGTTCTGTATCAAAATTTTACTTTCAATTTTTCAGATGACATGTTACATCATTTTTAGTAGATTTGCTTGCAAAATCTACTATAGTTAGTAAGTCAGGTTTTGAAATCACGTGATGTAAATGCCCCAGAACACACAAAAAGATATTGCAAACAAGTCTAGACTGAATTACAAATGCATACATAAGCAAAAGTCAAATATGTAATATTTTGTCAAGAGGACCATGATGGTCCTATATCGCCATATTGTTCTATTCAATAGACTTGCAATAGTTTTAAAAGTTTTTACTCTATACAGGGTCATCCAAGTTACATTGGTGCAACATTATTTTCTAATCTGGCCTGCACATTTGGACAAGAAGATTTTCAAGTTTCAATTGCCATGGCAACCAGAGTTTTCCATCGATTTCAATTCTTAGAACAATTTTAAACAAGAGGGCCATGATGGCCCTGGAATCGCTCACCTGATTTTTTTTTTCACTTTAGCTATATAAGCCCCGCCATCTGGCGGGCATAGTTTCCAACCAATCAACTTGGCTTTAAGGAATCTGATAGAGGGTCACCCTAGGAACATTTCTACAAAATTATTTGAAAATCGGCCTGACACTTTTGAAGGAGAAGATTTTTTAAGTTTTCACTATAGCAATAAAAGGCAAAATAGCCCTGCCCCCTGGCGGCCATGTTTTTTGACCAATCAACATGGCTTGAAGGAATCTGATAGAGGGTCATCCAAGGAACATTTCTACAAAATTATTTGAAAATCGGCCCGACACTTTTGGAGGAGGAGATTTTTTAAGTTTGCACTATAGCTATATAAGGCAAAAAAGCCCCGCCCCCCCCTGGCGGCCATGATTTTCGACCAATCAACATGGCTTGAAGGAATCTGATAGAGGGTCACCCAAGAAACATTTCTACAAATTTATTTGAAAATCGGCCTGACACTTTTGGAGAAGAAGATTTTTTAAGTTTGCACTATAGCCATATAAGGAAAAATAGCTCCGCCCCCCCTGGCGGCCATGTTTTTCGACCAATCAACATGGCTTGAAGGAATCTGATAGAGGGTCACCCGAGGAACATTTCTACAAAATTATTTGAAAATCGGCCTGACACTTTCGGAGGAGAAGATTTTTTAAGTTTGCACTATAGCCATATAAGGAAAAATAGCCCCGCCCCCCCTGGCGGCCATGTTTTTCGACCAATCAACATGGCTTGAAGGAATCTGATAGAGGGTCACCCGAGGAACATTTCTACAAAATTATTTGAAAATCGGCCTGACACTTTCGGAGGAGAAGATTTTTTAAGAATTTTGAAGTTTTTTCATTTCGTTGCCATGGAAACCAGAATTATGCATGGATCCCGAAAATTTTAAGGAATTCTGGTGAGGACATTGAGAGGATGCTTTCTGTGAAGTTTCATCCCAGTTGACCCACCGGTTACAGAGGAGAAAATGTTGACGGACGACGGACGACGGACGACGGACGACGGACGCCGGACATAGGGCGATCACAATAACTCACCCTGAGCACTTCGTGCACAGGTGAGCTAAAAAGGACCAACTAAGGAACATTTTTGTTAACTATTTTTGAAATTCGGCCTTTAGTTAAGGAGGAGTTACTTTTAAGTATATAATGAATGGACAGTTGAACAGATGAAGACGACAGACGGTCACTCATTACTTTGTGCTCAGCTGATCTAACAAGAGACCCAAATTAAATCTCCAAACAGCCCCGCCCTCTGGTGGCCATGCTATTTTACCAATCACCATGGCTTGAAGGAATCTCGTAGAGTGTCATCCAAGCAACATTTCTGCAAAATTATTTGAAAATCGGCCAAATAGTTTAGGAGGAGAAGATTTTTAAAGTTTTCACTAAAGCCAATATAAGGCTATCAGCCCCACCCCCAAACAACATGGCTTGGTGGAATCTGATAGAGAGCCACCCAAGGAAAACTTTTGTAAAACGGCAAGATACTTTTGTCGGAGAAGATTTTTAAGTTTTCACTATAGCCATATAAGGCTAAACAGCGCTGCCCCCTGGCAGCCATGTTTTTCAACCAATCAACATGGCTTGAAGGAATCTGATAGTGGGTCACCCAAGGATATTTCTACAAAATTATTTAAAAATCGGCTCAACACTTTCGAAGGAGGAGATTTTTTAAGTTTTCAATATAGCCATATAAGGCAAAATAGCACTGCCCTATGGCGGTCATGTTTTTCAACCAATCAACATTGCTTAAAGGAATCTAATAGAGGGTCACCCAATGAACATTTCTCCAGAACTATTTGAAAATCGGCCAGACACTCAGAGGAGAAGATTTTTTAAGTCACTATTTTGTTCTTTAGGTTTCCCGTCGCAGGCTTTCTTGGAGTTTCTAGTCCCCTTCATTTAGGACATATTTTTCTTTTCAATATCAAAATCCAATATAGTCTATATTGTCCCATGATTTTAAGTCAAAATCAAAGGGCGAATTAAGCAATCGCTCATTTGATTTGAATATATGACATATTTAAACAAGAGGGCCATGATGGCCCTGGAATCGCTCACCTGATTTTTTTTTTTCACTTTAGCTATATAAGCCCCGCCCCATGGCAGCCATAGTTTCCGACCAATCAACTTGGCTTGAAGGAATCTGATAGAGGGTCACCCTAGGAACATTTCTACAAAATTATTTGAAAATCGGCCAGACACTTTTGGAGGAGAAGATTTTTTAAGTTTTCACTACAGCCATATAAGGCAAAATAGCCCCGCCCCCCCTGGTGGCCATGTTTTTCGACTAATCAACTTGGCTTGAAGGAATCTGATAGAGGGTCATCCAAGGAACATTTCTACAAAATTATTTGAAAATCAGCCTGACACTTTCGGAGGAGAAGATTTTTTAAGTTTTACTTTGGCCATATAAGGCAAAATAGCCCCGCCCCCTGGCGGCCATGTTTTTTGACCAATCAACATGGCTTGAAGGAATCTGATAGAGGGTCACCCAAGGAACATTTCTACAAAATTATTTGAAAATCGGCCCGACACTTATGGAGGAGAAGATTTTTTAAGTTTTCACTATAGCCATAAAAGGCAAAATAGCCCCGCCCCCTGGCGGCCTTGCTTTTTGACCAATCAACATGGCTTGAAGGAATCTGATAGAGAATCATCCAAGGAACATTTCTACAAAATTATTTGAAAATCGGCCTGACACTTTTGGAGGAGAAGATTTTTTAAGTTTGCACTATAGCCATATAAGGCAAAATAGCCCCGCCCCCTGGCGGCCATGTTTTTCGACCAATCAACATGGCTTGAAAGAATCTGATAGAGGATCACCCAAGGAACATTTCTACAAAATTATTTGAAAATTGGCCTGACACTTTCGGAGGAGAAGATTTTTTAAGTTTTCACTATAGCCATATAAGGCAAAATAGCCCCGCCCCCCCCTGGCGGCCATGTTTTTCGACCAATCAACATGGCTTGAAGGAATCTGATAGAGGGTCATCTAAGGAACATTTCTACAAAATTATTTGAAAATCTGCCAACCAGTTTGGGAGAAGAAGAATTTTGAAGTTTTTTCGGTTTCGTTGCCATGGAAACCAGAATTTTGCATGGATCCCAAAAATTTGAAGGAATTCTGGTGAGGTCATTGAGAGGATGCTTTCTGTTAAGTTTCATCCAAATTGACCCACTGGTTACTGAGGAGAAGAAGTTGACGGACAACGCACGACGGACGACGCACGACGGACGACGCACGACGGACGACGGATGCCGGACAAAAGGCGATCACAATAACTCACCTTGAGCAAAGCTCAGGTGAGCTAAAAACCAAAAGTAAAAGTCTTTTTTTTACAAATCTACAAATAACATGCAGCCAAGTAACATTGTCTTTTTTATATATATATTTCATGTCATTGCGCCTTTTCAATTTAAAGATGCATTTCAGCAATCGCTTTAATGAACATATTGGATGTTTTCATGCTCGAAAATTGTTCCTGTACCCTCTACAAGATATGCATAAGCTGTATTGATTGGTTGCAAAACATGGCAGCCATACGGCATTAGAAAAGGGGCAAAATGACAAAACTAAACAGTTCCATTTCTATTCAAGTTTGTGTCTGATTTTAGGATACATTTGTAATTGAGCTGAAATGTTCATTTAGTGACCCTCTAATTAATGTGTTCAATCCATATTGATTGGTTTGAAAAGATAGCTGCGATGCTGCATAACAATAGGGGTTTTAGCTCCTAAACCAATGGATTGATATCAACCAAACTTCAAAGGTTTAGTTCACATTTCCCCCTAACCCCTAGTAGATAGATATGTTAGCGGCCTTGGATCTTTTGTCTATGACACTGTTTCTTAGCGGGCCCGTATATAGGTTATTGTCTATAGACTTTATCTTTGACAAGGACTGCTTTTTTACCATTAGTCATTCCAAGAGCAGAAAGGGTAAATTTTGACGTAGGGATTAGACGTTTTATATGCTGCGATCTATGTGATATTCAGCATATGAAGTTTAGTCGTGAAATGACAAGTTTAGTCCTGAAACCATTGTGTTTACAGTTTGCTTAACATTGACTGCAACTATAATTTATCATACAACCTGAAGTTTCTTAATTTGTTACCAATAAACGATTTTAAATCTGCTCTAACTATCTCAATAAGATAAAAAAAAACTAAAACATAGGTGCTAAAATATTAACATATATTAAGGTGTAATGCCTCTAGTTATAAGTTAAGTGTGACACAAGCTTTGGAAGGAAAGAGGGAAGTCTATTCTCCTTCCAGTTTAGCAGTAGTATGATAACAAAAACGGGAGTATATAAACAAAATATACGAAGTAATTTTAAAAAGTTTAAGGATATCTATGATCAAAATTGAGCATTTATGAAATTAAAAGAAAACATTCACATGTATAGTCAACATATAGCAAGAATACAATGGTCTGAACGAACAAACTGTATTGGGAGGAACGTTTTAAGTTTAGAAATACAACATAATTTTATAAAAAGGCAAACACAAGAACGTTTTAAGTTTAGAAATACAACATAATTTTATAAATAGGTACACACATCCCCAAAATGAGGCCGTTAACCAAACAATTAAACAAGAGTACCGCAAACGGTACATAATACGCCCGTCAGGAACTTCTTTGTAACTCATGCAGAAATTGACAAATATTCTAAGTCCAAAAAGGGGCATAACTCATTCAAAAATTGACGAAATCCGAGGAAATGTAAACTTGATCTGTGACACTTGATTACAAAGCCATATACATAATTTCAGCTCAATAGCTCAAAGTATGTAAGAAAAAAGTGCGGAAAACCCGAACGGACGGACGGACGGAGGGACGGAGGGAGGAGGGAGGGACATGACCATACCATAATACGTACCGTTTTTAAGAAACGGTCGTATAAAAAGCGTAGCCTAGGAAGTTGGGGAAAGGTGAACTTTTATTTCTGAGCTTTGATGAACCGTGTCGTGAGGGCCGTAAATCAAGTTTCAATTGCCATGGCAACCAGAGTTTTCCATCGATTTCAATTCTTAGAACAATTTTAAACAAGAGCACCGCGTACAGCACAGACGCTCCACTGATAGGGAGAAAAAAAAAAAAAATGAGCTAAACAAAAAACCTTAACCGGACGACCACGCCACCACCGAAGCCGACGCCAGGGTCATGACAATAGCTCTCGTTTTTTTCAAAAGTCGAGCTAATAAAAAACCGTAACCGGATGACAACACCTTCAGTGTAGATTTTCTAAGTCCAAAAGGGGGGATAATTTGGTCAATATTAAGTTCAGGGTTATGGAACTTGTTGTATCAAGTTATGTTAAGACATTGAATAAGTTTATGAAGTTTCAAAGCTATAGGTTAAATTGTGTTTCAGTTATCACCATTTTTCTCCCTTCAAAGTAGATTTTCTAAATCGAAATGGGGAGATAATTTTGTCAATACTATTTACAGAGTTATGAAACTTGTTATATAAGGTCAAATTAAGACACTCAGCAAGTTTGTGAAGTTTCAAGCAAAAAAAAAGAAAAGTTTTTAAGATATGAAAAATCATGAGTAAAAAATTGTCAAAAACCTGAGCTAAACAAAAAACCTTAACCTTACGTTTTGAAGTTTTAAGCTATATACTTTTATTATTTAACATATTATGATTATGTTTATGAAGTTTAGTGACTTTAGCAGTAGTAGTTTGTTAGAAAACAGAAAAAAAGCTGAGCTGAACAAAAAACCTTAACCGGATGACCACGCCGCCGCCGCCGCCGCCGACCACGCCAGGGTCATGACAATAGCTCTCGTTTTTTTCAAATTCGAGCTAAAAAGGACCAACTAAGGAACATTTTTGTTAACTATTTTTGAAATTCGGCCATTAGTTAAGGAGGAGTTACTTTTAAGTATATAATGAATGGACGGTTGAACAGATGAAGACGACAGACGGTCACTCATTACTTTGTGCTCAGGTGATCTAACAAGAGACCCAAATTAAATCTCCAAACAGCCCGCCCCCTTGTGGCCATGCTATTTTACCAATCACCATGGCTTGAAGGAATCTCGTAGAGTGTCATCCAAGCAACATTTCTGCAAAATTATTTGAAAATCGGCCAAATAGTTTAGGAGGAGAAGATTTTTAAAGTTTTCACTAAAGCCAATATAAGGTTATCAGCCCCACCCCCTGGCAGCTATATTTTAAGACCAAACAACATGGCTTGGTGGAATCTGATAGAGTCACCCAAGGAAAACTTTTGAAAATCGGCAAGATACTTTCGTCGGAGAAGATTTTTAAGTTTTCACTATAGCCATATAAGGCTAAACAGCGCTGCCCCCTGGCAGCCATGTTTTTCAACCAATCAACATGGCTTGAAGGAATCTGATAGTGGGTCACCCAAGGATATTTCTACAAAATTATTTAAAAATCGGCTCAACACTTTCGAAGGAGGAGATTTTTTAAGTTTTCAATATAGCCATATAAGGCAAAATAGCACTGCCCTATGGCGTTCATGTTTTTCAACCAATCAACATTGCTTAAAGGAATCTAATAGAGGGTCACCCAATGAACATTTCTCCAGAACTATTTGAAAATCGGCCAGACACTTTCAGAGGAGAAGATTTTTTAAGTCACTATTTTGTTCTTTCGGTTTCCCATGGAAACCAGAATTTTGCATGGAATAAAAATAATTGAAGGAATTTGGGAGAGGACATTGAGAGGATGCTTCCTATGAAGTTTCATCCCAATTGGCAAAGTGGTTAGGAAGGAGAACTCATTTGAAGCAAAAAGTTAACACATGCATGCACAACGGACAATTCCCCATGACATAAGCTTGACTGGCTTTCAGCCTGTGGAGCTAAAAACCAAAGCCAATTATTAAGACACTGATTGGTATCTAAAATCTATAGATAGAAGATATTTATGTGAGAAAATAAGTACCTTTTTTTAATTCATCTTTGATGTTTAAAGAATCACGGTCAATGTACACCTTGACTTTGAAATCTAGACGCTCAAACATTGTTTTCATTTTCTCCCAATCGTTAAAAGCTCCATTTCTACGGTCAAACCCTTTTTTGTTATCAAAGTTTGTTTGTATAAATATCAAAGCCTGTCCTCTATACTTATGATTGAAATCATACCCTTCTATAGAACTACTACACGCTGCCATCTGAAATTATAAGACAAGAATGATTAACTACAGTGCAAGGGTTGACTGTCCGCCCGGTCTTGACCATTTTTTGGTTGGGCATACTATGTGTGTATTGGATAAGTCTGCAGAATCTTCAAATCTTTTTGAATAAGCCTGTTTAATGGGGATCTCAATGGGATTTGAGCTTATGACTCTTGGATAGGTAAACCTGGTGTTTACAGCCTAAGCTACAGCTGGTTCAATTTTTACAAAAGTGGATAAATATTATTTGAAGAAGAGAATGCACATTCTGCGCTATAATCCTACGGCGACCACTACGGCCTGTAAAAGTTAGGTATCACCCTAGCATAGGGTGACCCTGTGAGGCAACCGCAGATCTTCTGGGGCTGACGCATGTATCTCTCGAGTGCGGGGGCCTATGGCTGCCGTATCCTAGCCGTAGAGCAAATGTGACCGAGGCAGAATTACAATTCTCACAATGTTACCATTTTCTCCATTATATTTTCAAAGTATGCGAAAGATGTGTAGTATTTCCCCTATATTTGTTAAAAGTTTTACTGCCACGATGTTTTCAAAGACTAGCGGCCTATCTATCATGTAAAATGTCCGCCTTTCTCACCATGTATGTACAATTCCCCCTTTTTCACAATGGTACCAATTTCTCCAATATGTTTTCAAAGTGTTTCTACAATGATATTTTCAAAGTTTTTTTGCCATGATGTTTTCAAAGTATGCGGCCTACTTATTGTGTAAATGTCCCCGTTTCTCACAATGTTACCAATTTCTCCAATATGTTTTAAAAGTTTTTCTGCCATGATGTTTTCAAAGTATTCGGCCTACTTATCGTGTAAAATGTCCCCTTTCTCACTATGCATGTGCCATATCTATCTCCTTTTCTCTCAATGTTACTAAATCATCCTACAGGCGCGTAGCTAGGCTTAAGAAATATTTTGAGAGTTCCAAAAATGAAAATGAAACAAATGCGAAAAATGCAATAAAAACTCGACCCTAAGGAGGGTAAGGGTGAAAACGGACAAATCAGTACAATTTAGACATTATCAAATTGTCACATGAATAATCTATATTTATTGATAATATTAGATGTCCTATGTAGTTTGTATACAGTCATATAGCATTTTCATATTGTACATGGGAGTACGATATTCGAAGTCTATTGTTGGAGCGAATTGTGGTCCGTGCCATTTATTTGGATCTGAGAAGTGATCGCTAGTGTCGCAACCTGCAACAATCAACCGACCCAAGCAATATTGGCAAGGTCATCACCGCTCACAAGCGGTTTGCAAGACACATGCGCTCACAAGCGGTGTGCAAGACACATGCGCATTCGTTTGAAGCGGCTGAACTTTTCACTGCAGTTATGTCTGGAATTAAGAAAAGCATTGCCCAATCAGTTTCCTATGCCAATGATGTCCTAGTTAGCAAGAACATACATGTAGTACAAGGCATAATTGATACAACTATATCCTTTGTTGTAAACACAATCTAGCTATAGTATACATGGTCATGAGGATTCAAATAGTAACTTTAAAGCACTTTTAGAATACCAAGTCAAATATAACCCTGTGCTGCGTGATCATTTGAATAACGGTGACGCGATACAATTCATCCGCTATACAAAATGAAGTAATCACGATTTGCGGGGATCAAATCAGAGAGGAAATTTTGCGCAAATGCAAAAGTGTTCCGTTCTTTGGGTTAATGACAGACGAACCCACTGACGCGTCTAAAATGGAGCAAGTGAAGCTCTGTTTGAGGTTCTTCGACCATACAACCAAGTCGGTTAGGCTACGATGGAGCATCTAACATGTCCGGAAAGTTCCGTGGTGTTCGAGCGAGTTCGGCAGATAATTCCCGACGCAGTGTACAACCACTGCAAAGCTCACTGTCTAAACTTTGCTATATCATGCGTCCGAGGAGCCACTTGCCATAAAGACCGTTCAAGGAGTGGCGTTCCTGTTTTACTTCTCGGGCAAATGGTTGTTGTGTTTTCATGAAACTAAGTAAGCATAAAACAAATGGAAAATTGGACTAAATTACAGTTGCACTTAACACTTTCAAATGCTCGTATACGACGGTCGTTGACAGCTTAGATGACCTCTTCCTACGGTGATACAAAAGCCGAGGCATATGAACTGCGATCACTCAGTTCGGTTTCTTCGAGGTTTCACTTTTGTTGAAGTGCCAGTCAATGTTGGTAAAAATAAATTCCGAATGCTGCAAACGTTTTAAAGGGACTGAACACCATAATGGTCCAAAATCGTAATATTTTATACTTATTCTAATTAATCCAAAATACGTCGATATATATGTAACGGAATGTTGTAGAAGGTCGTACAAGTCTTGTTTTTCATTATTACATAGGAGATAAGCAGTTAAAAAAACGTCCGCTCCGTGTTTTCCCGTTTAAAAATACCAGGACTTGTTACTATTGTAACCTCTTGCTCATTTGCATTTGTGGATTCAATTCGGCATTCTCTAACACTATCGACTCATTACATTCATGTATGCGTGAGTGTAAGGAACAACAACTCTGGGAAGGAGATTGTCAATTCGGTTGTAGTGATCTCGTGATAAATATACAGCGATATTTTTAGATTTACTGGGTTACTAACCCAGTAGATTTTACAATGCAAAATAACGAAAAATCTCCGCAATATTAATAGAGTGCATATATTGTAGTACATTAGTCAGCAAATCTCAATGCCTTACATGCAAAAACATCAAGGTAATAGCAATTTTTAACAATTTTCTTTTTTTTTCGCTTTTTTCTCATATGGGATTCAGTCCCTTTAAGGGTAGTTTGTGTAGATGTGCAGTACATAAGGGTATCGAGTAGGCTCATTTAGTTATTGTGAAATATATGCCAGAAGTTACCTGAGCCCATATAGAAGATTTTTTTCCCCGGGGGAGCATGCCTCCGGACCCCCCTAGAATGGTGCGTAGTCCACAAATCGACCCAGCTACGCGCCTGTCCTATATCAAGGTTTTCAAAGTATTGAAGTTAATAATGTTTATAAATAGAGGACATTTCCCCCTTTTTCAAAACCTGTCATATAAATATTCTCATTTTCTCACCAAATGTTTTCAAAGTCGTCTGCAGCAGATTAACTATTTAGAACACATCAAGATAATTTAAATAATCAATCAACAGGTAATCAAGTATCGATAATCAGTCAAGTTGCTTATGACACGTGTGTGTTAAACCATCCATTCACACCTATATAAACCGATAATGGGGTCGCCTAAAATTGGGGTCGACTATTCTAAGAAAACTGGGGTCGAGAATTCTTGGGGTCGAGATTTCTGGCTACCAATTAATCTATACATTTTGACTGACTCGTTTATAAGTTCCTTGTACAGACGCCGAATCTGTGAACAATGACTGGACTGTACGACGATTCAGTCAAAATGTCAAATGTCTAAGATGTGGGACACCCTGTGCGATAGTCCTACAAAGAAAGACATTGCGTATGCTGATGTGTTATTTTGTTATTATCCTGCATACACGGACCAATAAATGACACTTGATTGACGATAACACAGGTTCATGATGTGTTATACCCCCATAGAGTATATACCATATGGTATATCAGAGACATATAAACACATGTGTTTATATGTCTCTGGGTATATACTCTATGGTGGTACAGTGAACTCGACAGTTCCGGGTCATCGACAATTCCGGGTCAAATTTGGAAAAAAATGTTTAGTATTCGAGAATGATACAGTATTTTGACAATTTGATTATCAAGTCATATTCTCCATTAGCTTGGCTAGTTTCACTTCGATTTAGGACGTTGTCATTTCAAGAACGGATGTCGTAATCACGAATCACATGACTGCATCGATTCCCGCAAAAGAAAAATCTCAATATTTTTATTTACCTATCACAGCGTAAATTGCTGATTGTATCCATAATTTCAGTAATACAGTTATGTATTGCACATACATGTATAGGTTATTTACTACTGAACAAGATATATATCTTTTATTGACCTGTCGAAGTTGTTTATGCCAAACTAGCGGATAAATTTGACCTAGTTTACATACGACACTTTCGGGTCAGCCAAAAGGAATTTCTCAAAATTATCAATTTATTAGTAAAACTATTTTCGGAACTTTTTAAGAATAATTTAAAGCTTATGGTGATAAATCAATGTTAAAAATTTGTTAATAAAATTTACATTTTTTGTCAAATATGACTTATTAGTTGGTTGAAAAATTCATCAGTTTTCGTGCATAAAAGTGTGTACTGTAATTTTAGCCCCATCACTGTTCTGTTTTTCGCGGCAATAGGTAATTGCAAGTGATATATTTTAGTTCTTTTTTTCATATTATTTAAATAAAAATGACAAATGAATATCTTGTTATTAAAAAACAGCTGTTTGAGGTTACCCCTTATAACAGAAATAAACATTTGTCACGTGACCTGGAAATGGCAAGTTCGACCGAAACTGTCAAATTTACAGCTTGCAATTGCAGACACTATAAAGAAACATTTTAACAAATTTGTATAATTGTTGAATTATATCATCGTGGGTAGGAATAATTTGTTTAACACATCATGAACCACAGGTGCCAGACGCGTTGATTGGACTCCCATGGGATACAACCCTAAAAACCCACAAAATTACACCAAAATATCTTAAACACTTACAAATAACAACAATTCAAACAGAAAATAACTTTTTTTTTAGTCCAATTTTTTTTCATTTTTCCTTCCTTTATAAGGAAAAATGAAAAAAATTTGGACTAAAAAAAAAGTTATTTTCTGTTTGAATTGTTGTTATTTGTAAGTGTTTAAGATATTTTGGTGTAATTTTGTGGGTTTTTAGGGTTGTATCCCATGGGAGTCCAATCAACGCGTCTGGCACCTGTGTCATGAACCTGTGGACGAAAACACGAGAATCCGAAAGTCTAAATCATTTAGACTACCTGTGCGAGAAGTACCTGCCTATTGAGAATTCTTAACGAGTATCGATATGTGATAAATTAAGTATAATTATCTTACCTGTAATTTCGATAGTTAATATTTGGAAGTTCTTTGGGTTTTTTTCAAACAAACGTAAATTCTACTTTCGGTTTCATAGTCATGTTTGATTAGCATACCGTATATTTAATAATATTAGCATGATTCGAATAACATTGAGGTTTTTGAGTTTAGTCAAGATATTTTTTTTGAAAGAATTAAAATGTTATTTAAAGATCGATTTAGTTAACCTTATCTAATCAATAAAAAGGTCGGGTCAAACCTTTACAGAAAGAAAATGTCAACCTACCAACGTGGGTCACTCCTATACGACATAAAAGAATCAGTGCAACACAACAGCAAACTGAAGACGTCCAGTATGAACCAGATTGCTTCGTAACGAGACGCAAGAAGGTTAATTTCAGAACAAGAAACCCGAGTTATGGAAATCAGACATCTTCATTTGGTACTGGGTCTGGTTTTGGGCACAATCAAGGAGCAAAGGTCAAACCTTCAACATATGACGGTTCTGGTTCCTGGAATGATTATATTGCCCATGTTGATGCATGTGCCATGATACATAATTGGACTGATTCCGACAAAGGTCTTTATCTGGCTGTCTCCCTTATAGAGGACAGGAAACTGAGGGGGTGCTAGGGAACTTGTCAAACAGAAAACACGATTTCGATGCACTTAGTACTGCATTACAGGAACGATTCGCACCACCTAACCAGACTTATAACCAGAGTTATACCGATGTCAGCTACGAGAGTCCCAGTAATTATTTTACCACAGGAATATTTTCTCCTTCATTTCAGTCTCGGGCATGAAGCAACGTACAGTATTTCTTTGTCTGTCGTTTTCTTCTGTTCTGCCCTGTAATATGCCTCAAGTTCAATGGCATGATGAGCGGCGTCATTCAAACTTGTTAGTCGAGCTTGTTTGACCTTCAGTCTGATGTCAGAGCTATGTAGCGAGTCAATGAATTGCTCCTTAGCAAGGGTTTCTTTGACATCAAATGGTGGCAGCGGTGGGATATTTGGATTGATATCACCATCATCCCCGGACCCCGGTGGTTCCCAGTGATGTTACATAGACTTCGCTCTGGTGTACTGCTTGTGTTTAGTTATGTGACTTCGGGTCGAAGTCATGAGAAAGAGGGAGAAATGTAACGGGAACAGGGTATAGGCTTAAATATCACTTCTACGGCCTTGCTGTAGAAGCCGGCGTTATAGCGACGTTGGTAGAGTGGTTGACCTTTTCGTGAAGTTAAGCAATGTTCATCGCGGTTAGTACCTGGACGGGTGACCCGCGATGGCTTAACGCCGGTACACGTTACATTATAATACCACCAACAAGTCAAGTCCAATAGTAGATCAGTTTGGACACAATTATTAAATTAGACCAGATCCGAAGTGTTGTTGATTTTGAGATAAAAAGTTTACAGTCGCAGGCTTTCTTAGAGTTTCTAATCCCCTTCATTAAGGACATATTTTTCGTTTCAATATCAAAATCCAATATAGTCTATATTGTCTCATGATTTGTAGTCAAAATCAAAGGGCGAATTATGCACTCGCTCATTTGATTTGAATATATGACCTATTTGAAAACCAAAAGTAAAAGTATTTTTTTGCAAATCTACAAATAATATGCAGCCAAGTAACATTGTCTTTTTTGGGATAGGGGCGTTTCGCGCCTATCCCATACTCATGCTGCTTTCGAAAAGTCGGATTAAAGCTGCAACCACAGTCCACATGTGTATACCTACACCAGAATCGAGTTTTGATTGGTTATAATCTGCCTTTTCAACGCTTTCATTGGTTCGACCGAATCACGAAAAACCATCCGCTTGCATTAATTAAATAGACAAAAAAGTTCAAACGAGTGAAACACACTCTGAACTATGATTGACCTTAATGTCAGTGGTGTAAGGTAACGCCGACCGTGCTGTGACCCCATTAGTTTACAACAGTCGACTTACATAGAGAAATGTGCAAATCACTGTAAATAAAATTATTGAAAGGAGTGGAAACCATTGTGGCAAAAGTATAAATTGCCTACGATCAGCAATTTCTCCTTTTGTCACAATGTTTCCGATTGTCGTCTGCTGCACATGCGTCTGTAAGCGGGAAATGGTTACATCCTCCCCATGGAAACGGAACCCTTTCCGTGATAATATAACAGTTCGAATATTGAAATATTGTTGAAAATGGAGCTATTGCTGACAATGAACAATTTCTCCTTTTCACACAATGCTTTCAAACACGTTTCAAATTAATTCTTTTCATATTGAAACGTTTTACTGTGGACATTCTTTTACTCTATCTCCTTTCTAGACACATTTTGAATAACATGCTAGAGATTAATGATAACGAGCAATTTCGCCTTACATCAAGAGGAAAAATATATAGTTTATACATAGCTTTGTGGAAAAGGAGGAAAATGGGTCACTAATAACCATTCTGCAGCCGTCTGCTGCACATGCGTCGAAAAGCGACTTTAAACGGGAAAGGATTGAACCGTTTCCGTTATAGCTACTTAGTTACATACGAATGTTGAAGGTATATTTGCCTACGGAGCAACTGCTGACAATGAGCAATTCCTCCTTTCCAAACAATGCTTTGAAACATGAATCAATTTTTTTCTATAACCTAGATAACGAAAATATTTGTCTACAGTTATTATTTTAACCTTTGCCCCTTTTAGACACATTTGACTAACCTTAACAGATAAAAGATAATCAGCAAGTTTGTCTTTTTCCACAATGTTTTAATTACTATTCAAAATAATACTTTCAGGCTTAGTTAAATGTTGTTTGCTGTATATTTAGTCTACGTGGTCAAGGGTAAGGACTTGTTATTACATAATCCGTCCAAAGAGAGAGGTCCTACTGTGTATACATGCCATGAAAGAATGGTACTAACGGTCTCACCGCTATTGGAGAATTGTTGGTAAAACAGGTCGCGTGTTGTGTTGAATATTCTCACGTGTCGCTGTATGTCGACCCAACTAGGATATAGGAATTAAATCTACAAATTAGAGATAAAATTTCAACACTTATTGATTGTGGTTTAACGCCTTTTTTAACATTTTCTACGTTATATCACGGCGGCCAGTTCATATACAAATGTGTTTCCTTGTTTTCTCACACCAGTACTCCACACAACAATCTTCCCAACCAACTGGGTTCTTTTTCACATAGACTTAGCCCATTTGTGAAAGACGAATGACGCATGTCGCATTGACTTATGTCAAACGTCGGAAAGAAAGTTGGCCGAAAATGTCAACATACACACGAGTTATAACCGCAAGGTCATTATTTATTTTATAATTGAGGCGCTTCTACCAATTTTGGAACTAAAATTATAATGTATATGCATTTGCGCTAATTGAAGATTCAACGTTCGTCAACGTGTAATCTAGTCCTAGACGTATCTGTTGACAAATAAACTAGAAATATAGTCTAAATAGGTTTTTGTAAATTAACCTTGTACGGTCCCATTTCGGAGATACAATTAATTTGCAAATACTTTACAAATACCATAATCTAAGCTTTCCTAAGCACAGACGTGTTTTGACGCATCGAACCAGTCTTCTGTAATCAATACTTTATAAATTGTCTCTGTCTGTAAAGCTTGGAGGTATAATCCGGTGTCCGGCCGGCTGTCTGCCTGAATGTGCATTCGTCCGTCCGTCATGGATTGCATGTATTGGTCAAAACGTTGTTTCTGTATGGCAGATTTATTTGAAAGTGGTCACACTTATACCGTGTGATCAGGAGAACGGCAAAATACTAGGTACATAACTCTGGTCTGCTTATCTTAGTTATCTTCATTTTTCCTTATTTAGTTCAGCGATTGTCTCAATTAATTTCCATTGTATCCATTTCAAACTTGGTTTGTAGGTAACTTATGACCTACACATTTGCAGTGCACCATTACCATAACTTTAGCATGCTGCGTTTGGAGTGTGTATATTTTTGTCTTTCCATGTTCTCACTTATTATATGACTTTCGCATGCAACACATTCGTTCCGTGAAATGCCCTTGTTTCGTTAATGAGTGTTTCCCAAGCGTTGTACTTTGTCCAGAGCGACTGACTGTCTGTCCGTCTTTGTGTTCATCCATCCGTCCGTCTGTCCGTTACGGTTTGCATTAATGGGTCAAAACTTTGTTTCTGTTTCGCGGATCCATTTCAAAGTCGTCACACGTATACATTGGGATTAAAAGATCGATACAATATTTTGAACACAAATCTGATCTGGTTTTTTTAGGTGTAAAACTCATTTTTCATTTCGTCGGTTATTGTCTCAATAGATGTCCAATGTATCAATTTAAGACGTGTTGTATAGGAAACTCAGAGCTACAGATGTGCAGTGCAAAAGAAACATAAATCTAGCATGCATTTGCGCTAATTGAAGATTCAACGTTAGGCAACGTGTAATCTAGTCCTAGACGTATCTGTTGACAAATAAACTAGAAATATAGTCTAAATAGGCTTTTGTAGATTAACCTTTTGAAACAGGAAGTCAGGATTATAAATCTTGGAAGTCCTGGATGCCGCATTGGTTTTAACGCAACTAGCACATTTTATTTTGTTACTCGTGGTTTTGCTTTTATAAAGATAAAAAAAACCTTTACAAAAAGCAAAGGTTGCTCTCTTTTTAACAATTTAATTCTTTCAGTTTCTAAAACGATGCACGAATATAATATTCCTTACCAGAATTTATCATCATCTTCATTATTGTCATTTTTTTTCTCACATCTATTTCTCACTCCGCTCCTAATTGAGCTATTTGTGTTGCATTGCCATAAAACCCAACTCATTCTTTCTATAACAAAATGAAAGGTATATAACTGAACTCTTGTGAGTGAGTTAGTGCCATCTTTGCTCCCATTATTAAACAAATCTGCAGCAGACAACTTTAAAAACACCTGAACATGTTTAATTATAATTGAACAGTGGAAAATACCATAGTAAAATGAGAAATTGATGATGTTGAGCATTTCCTACGAGAAGCATTTGCAGCAGACAACTTTATAAAACATTGTGGCAAAAGGAGACATTGCTCATAAATAGCAATATCTCCTTTTGCCACACTGTTTTCTATGCTATTCTGAAATATTCAGAAAAATAAACCTGAGATATCAACCCAGGCCAACATACAGACATTTTGTTAGGCCTCTGCAATAGACGACTTTTTGAAAATAGTGTGGTAACAGAGGAAATTGTTTAATTTCTACAGATAACTTGCTGCGGCATCAGAAAGGGTGAATTTTTCCGTTTTTAAAAAAATATTCTTCTGTGAATTAGATTGTCTGATACAAATATAATGTGGTAGAAATGTTCATTTGATAACTCTCTACAAAAACAAACATATTGATTGGTTGTTGGCCTGGGGCTTTATCCCCTGGTCGTAGTAGTAATACCATTTTTTCGCAGTTGGCAGCCTGCCAATTGCTGTTAACACCCAACAACGCATTGTAGGGTGAGACTGCGCGAGAAAAATAGTTTGTCATGGATTCAACAAAAATGCATTTAAAATGTTAAGATCTCCCAAAAATATATAATTATAATGTTGTTGGAACATGCAAAACTTAAGGCGTGAGTACTCCAATATAAGTTTAACAAATGCTTTAGAAATTAATGCGCCGAGAGGTCAAATATTGAAATTATTAACATTCGCGAAGTGAAACGGAAAAGACAAATACAGTGGCGGATTAACCGGCGGCCTGTAGGGCCCGTTCGACGCAAAAAGTAATGGTAAACAGGGAAATCTTGTTAACATTCTGGAGGCTGCATTTTTAACTTGAGCATGTTGAAACTATATCAGAATGTTTGTCTTGATGATATGTAAGCAAAGTTTGAATATTGGTCATGTCTGTTAAAAACAAATTAGGCCAAATTGTAGGAAAATCTTGTTAATACTATGGAGGCCGCATTTCTTTGCTACAGAAGCTTGAAACTTTGTCAGAATGTTTGTATTGGTGATATCTTGTCCATGTTCGAATAAGGGTCATATCGGGTAAACAAAAATAGATCACTAGGCAAAATGAAGGAAAATCTTGATAACACACTGGATTTTGCATTTTGAATCTTTGTCATAATAATTGTCTTGATAAGTTTATCATTTTTCAAACACTTTCTTCCAGTCTAGTACATGGTTTAGAGAATTATTTCTACTTGATGGAATGTGATTTAACATTGACATATTTCTCAATATAATAATGCAGAAACTTCAAAATATTCTGCCTAAACCTGCTGTCAAATTTTTCTTTGATTCTCATGTCTTAAATGTGTATACTTGTGAGCTCTTGCACTCTGGTGAGCAAAATAGTGACAACAAGGTTCTCCAGTTTTCAAATTGGCAGTTTCATAATATTTACTAATTTTGATATGATCTTTCAACTTCTTAGCAATAAATACATAAACATAAGCTGATATTGTTATTTACTTTCAAATTTTCCCTACTTCTCCAACCTTCCTGCAGCCCCAAGGCCGTCAGCACTTCAGTGCCTTGATTAAACACCGCAATCAGACGGCATAAGAAAAGGGCCAAAATGACAACATTTTAAAAAAACTACATTCTTATGAAAGAGCTTGTCTGATTTCAAGATAACTTAGCAGAACTGTTCATTCAGTGACCCTCTACATGTTTTTAAGTGTTATTGATTGGTTGAACGTCAAACCAAGAGGCCCAAGAGGGCCAGTATCGCTCCACGGCCATTAGGCAAAAATTAAATCTCTAAACGGCCATATAAGGAAAATAGCTCCGGCCTCTGGCGGCCATGTTTTTCGACCAATCAACATGACTTGAAGGAATCTGATAGAGGGTCTCCCAAGGAAAATTTCTACAAAATTATTTGAAAATTGGCCAAACACTTTCGGAGGAGAATATTTAAGTTTTCACTATAGCCATGTAGGGCAAAAAAGCCCCGTCTCCTGGCGGCCATGTTTTTCGACCAATCAACTTGGCTTGAAGGAATCTGATAGAGGGTCACCCAAGGAACATTTCTACAAAATTATTTGAAAATCGGCACGACACTTTCGGAAAAGAAGATTTTTTAAGTATTCACTATAGCCATATAATGCAAAATAGCCCCGCCCCGTGGCGGCCATGGTTTTCGACCAATCAACATTTCTTGAAGAAATATAATAAAGGGTCACCCAAGGAACATTTCTACAAAATTATTTGAAAATCGGCCCGACACTTTCGGAGAAGAAGTTTTTTTTAAGTATTCACTTTAGCCATATAATGCAAAATAGCCCCGGCCCCTGGCGGCCATATTTTTTCGACCAATCAACTTTTCTTGAAGGAATCTAATTAAGGGTCACCCAAGGAAGATTTTTGAAGTTTTCACTATTTTTTTCTTTCGGTTGCCATGGAAATCAGAATTTCGAATGGATAAAAAAAAAATGAAGGAATTTAGTAGAGGACATTGAGAGGATGCTTCTTATGACGTTTCAACCAAATTGGCAAAGTGGTTAGGGAGAAGAAGTCGTTTAAAGGAAAACGTTAACGCACGCGCGAACGCACGCGCGAACGCACGCACGCACGACGGACAATTCGCCATGACATAAGCTCGACTGGCTCTCAGCCAGTGGAGCTAAAAACCAGGTGGCATCTGAAAATGTGAAAATTGAACATTTAGCTTCAAATTATCCACTGAACAAAACAAAAAGGAATTTTATTTTGGCCGTCCTTTTCTTAATCATGTTCAAAAATATATACAAGACGAATTTTGATGCAGAGCATCAAAGGACGCCGCGCATGATTTTGAAGCATGACTTAAAGGAAGCAGATGTAGTTCAGTACATTTAAATAACGTGTGAAAACAGACAGGATGTAAATATTTCGAACAAGAAGGCCAAATGTCCCTTTATCATAACCAAAAAGGCCAAGATGTGCCTATATTGCTCACCTGGCTACCATAGCCTATAATAAAAGGTTACCATACAACATGAAGTTTCTTAATTTTTTACCAATACACGGTTTCAAATCTGCTCTAACTAGATCAATTAGATAAAGAAAAAACATCACATAGGTGCTTACATATTAACATGTAATGTCTCTAGTTATAAATTAAGTGTGACACAAGCTTTGGAAGGAGAGGGTGAAGTATATTCTCCTTCGTGTTTATCAGAAGTATGATAACAACAAGAGGCCCAAGAGGGCCAGTATCGCTCCACTGCCAATTAAATCTTCAAACAGCCCCGCGCCCTGATTGCCATGTTTTTTACCAATCAACATGGCTTGAAGGAATCTGAGAGAAGAAGATCTTTTAAGTCTTCATTGTTTTTTCTTTCGGAAACCAGAATTTTGCATGGATCCCAAACAGTTTGAGGAACTAAGGAGAGATCATTGAGAGGATAGTTCCTATGAAGTTTCATCCTAATTGGTCCAGTGGTTAGGTAGGAGAAACAGTTTGAAGCAAAACGTTTACGGACGGACGGACGCACGCATGCACGCACGTACGTCCAAAAGGCGTTTGTTGGGTGTTTTCCTTTGATGTTCTCTTGTTGGGTATACCCAACAAGCACATGGTTTATTCCGTAATTATCCCCCCTTTACGGAATAAATAGCAATAATATGTTAATTAGATACCCATAACACAATTGTATAAAAAAAAACACTTATCAAAGTGTCTTATAAGGGTGGTGGCTGGGGTTTACGAAAAAACACTATCCAACAAGATTACTCTCGTAAGTACGCACTCACGCACGGACGCACTCACGCACGCACGAACGCAGGACGGACGATTCCCCATGACATAAGCTCGACTGGCTTTCAGCCAGTGGAGTTAAAAACGGAAGTATATAAACAAAACATACGATATCGCAAATTTCTGAGATAACGAGAAAAAAAAAATATCAAAAAAAATAATCGAGAAATCGAAATGTTCGAACATATTGATATCTTTTTTTTTTTTTTTTTTTTTTTTTTTTTTTTTCGATATCTCGAACTTTCCGATATCTCGAACTTTTCGAAAAAGAAAATTATATTTTTTTTCGATATCTCGAACTTTCCGATATCTCGAACTTACCAATTTTTTTTTTCATATTTTGTTTGATATCTCGAAATTTTCGGTATCGCGAACTTGTCGATATCTCGTACTTGTCGATATCTCGAACTTTCCGATAAAGTTCGAGATATCGAGACAAAAAAATTAAAGATATCGAAAAGTTATTGGAAAGTTCGAGATATCGAGAAGAAAAAAAAAAAAAAAAAAAAAAAAAAAAAAAAAAAAAAAAATCGAGATATCGGAAAGTTCGAGATATCGAAAGTTCGAGATATTGGAAAGTTCGAGATATCGAAAGTTTCGAGATATCGATATGTTCGATTTGTCAATAAATGTTCAAGTTAAAAACATTCGTTTTATCAATGTATTCGAGATATCGATGTGTTCGAGTCATTGGTATGTTCGAGATATCGATATGTTCAAGTTATTTGACCAATAAGACATTCGATTTGTGCGTGTACAATGACCTCAGACAAATTTCGTACCTAAACCTCTTAATTTGCGAATTGTCAATTAGACATTCGTTTTTTTAACGTACATTGATCTCTGATGAATTTGGTACATAAATCTCTTAATTTGCGAATGTCTAATCGAATGTCTAATGTCTAATTCACCAATTAGACATTCGTATTTTTAATGTACATTGATCTCTGATTAATTTGGTACCTAAATCTCTTAATTTGCGAATGTCTAATCGAATGTCTAATGTCTAACTGATCAATTAGACATTCGTTTTTTGCATGTATAATGACCTCCGACGAATTTGGTACCTAAATCCCTTAATTTGCGAATGTCTAATCGAATGTCTAATGTCTAACTGACCAATTAGACATTCGTTTTTTTAATGTGCAATGACCTCCGACGAATTTGGGTTATAGATCTTGTAATTTGCGAATGTCTAATCGAATGTCTAATGTCTAACTGACCAATTAGACATTCGTTTTTTTAATGTACATTGATCTCTGACGAATTTGGTACCTAAATCTCTTAATTTGCGAATGTCTAATCGAATGGCTAATGTCTAACTGACCAATTAGACATTCGTTTTTTGCATGTATAATGACCTCCGACGAATTTGGTACCTAAATCCCTTACTTTGCGAATGTCTAATCGAATGTCTAATGTCTAACTGACCAATTAGACATTCGTTTTTTTAATGTGCAATGACCTCCGACGAATTTGGGTTATATATCTTGTAATTTGCGAATGTCTAATCGAATGTCTAATGTCTAATTGACCAATTAGACATTCGTTTTTTGCATGTACAATGACCTCCGACGAATTTGGTACCTAAATCCCTTAATTTGCGAATGTCTAATCGAATGTCTAATGTCTAACTGACCAATTAGACATTCGTTTTTTGAATGTACAATGACCTCCGACGAATTTGGGTTATAGATCTTGTAATTTGCGAATGTCTAATTGAATGTCTAATGTCGAATTAGACATTCGATATTTAACATTTGCGATTTTTCTGAATGTCTAATTGAATGTCGAATGTCTAATTAGACATTCGATAATCAAAATTAGCGAATGTCTAATCGAATGTCTAACGTCTAATTAGACATTCGAATATTTTTTTTGAATGTCTAATGTCTAACGTCTAATGCTCTGCCAACTTCACACACTTTTATATAGGCAAAAACATCCGGCGAATTTTGGGCCCGTAAACTAAACAATTAAAAACGCGTAGCCTAGAAAGTTTGGGAAAAGTGAATTTTTTCTCTGAGCTTTGATGAATTGGGTCAGGGCCGTAAACCAAACAATCAAAAACAGCGTAGCCTAGACAGTTGGGGAAAAGTTATTAAATACAAATTAAATGTGTATAAAGTTGTGTAATAACGGTAGAAGACAAACGTATTTTGTATCTTGTTGTTTCTTAAATCAGTTAATACAATTTATTGATTCATAAAGGTTGTTTTTTTCAATCAAACAACAGAGGTTTTTTTTAACAATAATAACATTGGTTTCTCCCTTTTCGATTACGTCACCCCATGGTACAAAATTAAAACCTATCCCATACTGACGCCGCGCTCCCACGCGGCGTCAATAATTCTTACTTGTGCGGTATCAGAAAGGGAGTAAAATGCCCAATATTTAAGATTATTCTCCTGTAAATCCGGTTGTCCAATTCCAAGGTTATCTAGTAGAAATGTTCCTTTAGTGACTGTCTACGAAAATTATTCAAGCCAATGCGGCATTAGAAAAGGACAAAATTACCCAATTTGAAAATTATATTCTTATGAAAATGCTTGTCTGATTTGCTCCTTCTTGACTGGTTGAAAGACCAGAGGCTTACCAGAAAAGTGGAATATTGAACTGTTAGCTTCAAATGATATTTTATCCTAATCCACTGGGCAAATTTCGACAACATGTCACAGGAATGTTTCTTTAGTGGTCCTCTTTCAAATATGTTCAAAGATATCAGTTCTAACCACAACATTTGTTGCTGCGGCAACTGGACGGGAGTAAAGTACCTAAACTGTAAAATTCTTTTTCTCTGAATCCGCTTGTCAGATTCCAAGGTAAGTTAGTACAAAAGTTCCTCGAATGACCCTCTATAACAAGATTTGCATAAGCTGTATCGATTGGTTAAAAAACATGGAAGTCATACGAAAGCCATACTAGTTGGTTAAAACAAAAAGGCAGCGAGGCGGCATCAGAAAAGGATAACATTCTAAAATTCTAAAACTCCATTCTTATGAAAATGCTTGTCTAATTTGCTCCTTCATTGACACTATTCATGATTATTTAAGCCAAGTTTACTGGTTGAAAGACAAAGTTACTAGGCTTATCAGAAAAGGGGTATATTGAATATATATAGCTTCAAATGACATCTCATCCTAATCCACTGGGCAAATTTCGACAATATTTCACAGGAATGTTTCTTTGGTAGTTCAAATGTATTCAAAGATATAAATTATAAACACAACGTTTGTTGCTGCGGCAGCAGGAAGGGAATAAAATGCCTAAACTGTAAACAAATTCTTCTCTGAATCCGCTTGTAAGATTTCAAGATAATTTAGTACAAATGTTCATTGAGTGACCCTCTACAAGATATGCTTAAGCTGTATGGTTGAAAAACATGGCAGCCATACGGCATTAGAAAAGGGGCAAAATGACAAAACTAAACAGTTCCATTTCTATTCAAGTTTGTGTCCGATTTTAGGATACATTTGTAATTGAGATGAAATGTTCATTTAGTGACCCTCTACTTAATGTGTTCAATCCATATTGATTGGTTTGAAAAGAAAGCTGCGATGCTGCATAACAATAGGGGTTTTAGCTCCTAAATTGAGGCCGTTAACCAAACAATTAAAAAAGCGTAGCCTAGGAAGTTGGGGAAAAGTGAACTTTTATTTCTGAGCTTTGATGAACCGTGTCGTGGGGCCGTAAATCAAACTATTAAAAGAAGCGTAGCCTAGGAAGTTGGGGAAAAGTTAATAAATACAAATTAAATGTAATTAAAATGTGTAACAACGGTAAAAGACATACGTGTTTTGCACCTTGTTGTTTCTTAAATCAGTTAATACAATTTTATTGATTCATAAAGGTTGTTTTCTTTAAAACATATTACAGAGTTTTTCTTTACAATACTAATGTTGCTTGCCCCCTTTTCGATTACTTCACCCCATGGTACAACATTAAAACCTATTTAATACTTCGACGTTTGAATCTGAATTTAATTTTTACAAATAATGGCAACACCTCCCTTTCCTACCTGTAAGTAATTAACAAGAAACCACATGAGCCGTCCCGCGAGAAAACCAACATTATGGCCTCTGCGTAATGTATCGACCAAGATCAGCCTGATTCGCGCAGACTGACCCGGGCCGACACATTCCGTCTCAGGGGGTATAGAGGTATAGATTAATGATTCATGAAACAGACAAAACACAGGAGGCAACAGTGTCTGTCCGGGTTCGCCTGCGCGGCATGCTTAGGCTGATCCGTGTCGATACTTTACGCAGTCCACAGTGTTGGTTTTCTCGCAGGACGGCTCAAATGATAAATACAAACTCAACAATACAGGTAGACGATGAAGACCCGTTAATGTAATAAAGAGATTACTCTTTTTTCACAGCATTAAAGCTATTTTAACCATTAGTGTGCCTTTTAAAGTGATAGCTCGGTTCACAATTATTGTAGTTATCAGACTGACCTTCTCTAGTAAACTGATCATAATCGTCATTTGGCTTTGGTTGATTGATTGGGGTTTAACGCCGTTTTTAACAATTTCTCAGTTATATCACGGCGGCCAGTTCACCTAATCATGCATTTCCTGGTTTTTCTCACACCAGTACTCCACACAACAATCTTCCAAAGCAACTGGCTGCTTTTCCACATAGACTTAGCCCATTGGTGGAAGACCGTAATGACGCATGTCGCATTGACTTTTGTCAATCGTCGGAAAGAAAGTTGGCCGAGCCGGGATTCGAACTCACAACCCCTGGATTGACAGCCCGCGTCGCTACCGACTAATTCTTGCTATATGTTGATTATACATGTGAACTTTCATAATGGTCAATCTTGATCATACATATCTTTCTCTTCTTTTTTAATTACTTCGTATTTTTTGTTTATATACTCCCGTTTTTGCTATCATACTTCTGCTAAACTGGAAGGAGAATAGACTTCCACCTCTCCTTCCTAAGTTTGTGTCACACTTAACTTATAACTATAACTTCAGCTTGTATGACACATTATAATTGCAGTGAATGTTAAGCAAACCGTAAACCAAATGGTTTCAGGACTAAACTTGTCATTTCACGACTAAACTTCACATGCTGAATATCACATAGATCGTAGCATGTAAAACGTTTAATCCCTACGAAATTCTTCTTGTGAATTATTGTTTTACTGCTAACATTCTAGAACAGGCTATTTCTCCGAAGACATTGTTTTTTAAATAATCACAGGTACACAAGCGTGATCTGCAGGTGTTGATGTATATATGACCGGTTCATGAGAATTAAATGTATGCGTGTTTTGAATATCACGTGTACTACGAATAGGCTCGTGCACAGTGCCAGTGTTTTTTAAAATAGTTGTGACGTGTCGGGCGGGAATTACAGGACTTTACACAAGAACTGATTAACATTGATCGGAATGGTATCTTCGTTTTGACTGGAGCGTCTTGGGGTTATCACCTGTCAAGCCTTAACGGTATGACGGATGAGAATGCTGATCTTCATCTTTGGTTTTCAAGGATTTTTTTATGTTTCAAGCACTTTAGAATCCATTTTACTGACTTGTCGATACACTTGATAGTATTTCATTGCTCTGTTTTGCATCATTCACTATCAACTTGATGGAGTTTTTAACACTAGTCGAACCTGACGATTGCTGGTCTTCAATTCGATGAATGTCATTTCTTAAGCATGTGAATTGGTCTTTTGTTTCCTTTCATACTTGTGATATCTCCAATCTCACAGATTGTATGTCTTCGCTAAGATATGATATGAAACAGAATGTTGACAGACGACACCAGGCATGCTTCTGATAGCTAACAATGCGCGCTTACTGGACAGGCGAGTTAAAGGGGGTCAGTATCATTCCACTTCAATAAGGCAAAATAATCCTCCCATCTGTTGTCCATGTATTTAGTCAAATAAAACGGTCTTTGGAAAACTTTGACAGGTTTTTTCCTTCTTTTTTTAAAATATAATTTTTAATTAAATGACAACATTAACAGTTCTTGTATTAAAAGAAAAGAGATATATTAAGGTTTTTTGTCACATAACATTTGTTAACCTTACTATCATTTTCAGGACCTATGAACCCTCTGATTCATAGAAGAGAACAGTGCGGATCTTCATCATAATGTGTCAGCGCAGGAATTTCCTGGCCAAAGCACATAACAGTCTGATCTGGGACCTCAACTGTTCATAAATTCATGAAGTTCAAAATCCTTTAAAGTTACTCTTCATATGCTAATATTCAATTTGCTGACCAGTGGGGGACTTATGTACGCAGTTTTCAAAAGCCTCATTTATCTATCTTTTCGCAGTTTTCAATGAACTTCTTTACCTATGTCGACAACAGTTTTCAACATATTCTATATCGTCAGCTATTTCCGCCTATTTGGTCAGCAGTTTTGTAGTATTGAATTTATTGTATATGCAACATGCCTGAGTGTTTAGGCGATCCAATCCAGTGTGACGAATATGCACGTTGGTACCATAAACATTGTGTATAGATATATCCCATGATGAGGTAGAATCACTCATTGTTGCGTATACAGTTGAATATGTAATTTGATCATTTGAAAACATTGTGATAAAAGGATTGTTGCGCGCACAATGAGAAAATTCTCCTTTTACCATTATCATCTGTATTCACCTCTCATACTTTTATTTACAGAGATTTTCCATACTTTTGACTAAACGTCTTCAAAGACATATCTGTAGCATTGTGTCAAACGGAGAAAATACTCATTATGAGCAATTTCATCTTTTGCCAGAATATTGTCAACTCTTTTCAATTATCATACTTTCATTTACCGAGTTTTAACATATTTTTTTTTAAATGTCTCCAAATGCAGACGCCTCTGCAGCAGACTGTTTTTTAAAACATTGTAAAACGGGAGAAATTGCTCATAATTTTGACTAAATTACTTCAAAGTCGTCTAGTGTATAAGTTTTGTATGAGGGAAAGGGTAATTCAAATACCATTTTAGATATGAAAATACCTTAAAAAAAAACTAATACTGTGAAAGAAAATAAATTAACCTAAATCAGTTAATTTTCTTCTTTAAGTATGTTGTCTGCAGTTTTCAGTCACACACCTTTATCATGTATGTCGTCAGCAGAGTTCAACACATTCTATGTCGTCAGCTAATTGGTCAGCAATTAAGTGCGACCCGCAAGTCTCTCCGTATTTAATTAATGTTTTCAAAATCGTAATAATAGTTGGTGAAGTCATTTAAAATTATGGTTTGGTATGTAAAGTAACTGTCACAAAAAATATTTGTTTTCACCTTCGTAAAGCTATTTTTTCGAATTCGACTAACAGTTTCGGAGGAGAAGATTTATTCCGGCACAGCAGCCTTGCATACCATATCCAAGGTTTTTGAGAACTTGAAAACCATGAAGGAATCTGCTAGAGGGTCACACTAGAAACTTGTCTGTGACATTAGTTAACAAGAAACCGCTGAAGACGGTAAGGCCGGATTGACGGTAATTTGACCTTGAAAATCAAGAAACCAAGGTCAAGGTCAAAGTAACCATATAAATCAATAGAACTTGTATCCTTCAGGCAAAGTTTCAAGTTTGTAACACTTTCCAGTGCTGAGATTTTGCCTCAACCTGAAACTTTAACCAAAATGATGACGGACAGACAGACGGACGGACGGACGGACTCATGGGAGAGTACTTGTGGGGTTATTTCGTTTGATGTTTTTTTGTGGGGTGCACAAGTTTTATCTAAGTGTCTTTATAAGGGTGGTGCGTGGGCACCCCACAAGAACTCTCTCATGCGGACGGATGGACAGACGGACGGACATCGCCAATATGTAGATCGGATTTGCTAGAGCAATCCGGCCAAAAATTGGGCCAATAGTTTCTGATGAGAAATAGTTATGCATTTACCCCCTTTTCAAGGATCCAAGAGATTGAACGTAATTTAGTAGAGTACAGTGAAAAGATACTTGCTATAGTAACAATTGGCCCAATGGTTACAGAAGAGGGTATGTTGAAACATGTTGGAGGACGGCAGACAAAGGGCAGTTACTACAATGGCTCAGCTCGAACACTTCATGCTTCGGTGACGTTATTTTTTTGTTTATAAAAGTGTAAACTGGTTCCTTCTTGTTCTATATATGCGATATTCAAGTTAAGAGATGACAGTGAGAGGATGCTACCTGTGAGGTTTCATCCTAATTGGCCCGGTTGTTACAGAAAAAAAGTCGTTTGAAGCCATCATTTCAGGCGTGCACTTACGCACAATGAAAATACACCAATACATAAGCTCGACTGGCGCTCAAATAGTAGAGCTTAAAAAGGCAATGACCCCACATGAACCGTATTCAAACTTGAAGAAAAATATTCTGAAAAACATTCATCACTTTTGTCTTAAATTTCACCTTGTTTTAGAGCGGTTATGACTCAGATTCAAAATTATCCTATATGTATTATCAAGAAAAATCGTTCTGGCAAAGTTTCACTTTGCTAAAAAATATGGTCGTAAGATGACCACATTTCTTGGATTTTGCCTAGTGACATAGTTTTTGACCCAACATGGCACATTGTAATTTTACGTAGATAAAATCAAGATACACATTCTGACATAGCTGCATCATTCTGGGGGTAAACTATGCGGTTTCTGGAGTGTCCACAAGAGTTTCCTTACATTTGAACTAATTACCTACCGTAGTTTATCATCGGACATAACACATATTCTAAATAAGCCTACGTGTCATCAAGACAAACGTTCTGACAAAGTTTCACCGTGTCTTTGTACAAATTACGGACTGTAGAGTGTCCACCAAGTTTTCTAAGAAATGACCAAGTGACCTAGTTTTTTACCTGGTATGAGCCATATTCAAACGTAGCCTAAGAATCATCAAGTCAAACATACTGACAAAATTCACTATGCGCAAGTAAACAATAGGGCCAATATGGCCTTTAATCGATCTAGCAAATGCTACTGCTAATAAATAAGAACATGTGATCAAGAATTGGAATAGACTGCAAATGAAAAAGCTTATCAGTAAAATAATATTTGTAATAAGGCATTAATTCTTTGAGCAATTTAAAAGAGAACCACCACAGGAACATTTCTGAGAAGTTTGGTTGATATCTGTCCATTGATTTAAGAGAAAATGTTGTCTGAAGCTCAAAGTTCATTTTACCCCCTTTCCGTTTCTTTTTCAACCAATCAATATGGCTTGAACAAATTATTTAGAGGGTTAGTATAGGAACATTTCTGCCAACCTATTTTAAAATCCTATGAGAACTTAAATAAGAATATAATTATAAAGTTTTGTCTTGTTGCCCCTTTTCGGATGCAGTCTGGCTTCCATGTTTTTCAACCAATCAATATGACTTGAACAATTTATGAAGAGGGTCACCAAAGGACATTTCAATCAATTTATATTGGAATCTGACAAGCCAATTCAGGGGGAGCAGAATTTTGAAGATTGGTATTAAACCCCTTTTCAGAATACGCAGCAACCAAAGTTCTTCATAGAATTGAAATGTTTTACTAAACTTGAAGGTGTGATCATATAGCCGTTAGTGGACGTAGTGTAGATTTCCGTGGTTCAGACGTGGTGTAAGTACGTTAAACTAGGAGAAACTACGTTGAGGTACGGCATAATTTGTGTGATGAGCCCGTATATTGGCCCCAGCAATCTGTACTTCTTACTAAGTATCTGTAGTTGAATGTACTGTAATGTAACAATAACGTACTGTTACGTGCTGAAACATACTGTTACGTAGCTATTAACGTAGTTGTAAGTACTGTAACTCAGTCTACCGTGATGGGGAATCGTACTGACACCCACAGTACAGCGTACTTTAACGCAACATGACGTAGCAAAGACCGTACTTACCTCTTCCTGGCCACGAAACTGGTCAGATATTGGTTTTGTGAAGGGTAATTAAGTACGTTAAAGTACGTTTGAGTACGTTAAGAAGTACATAAGACTTCGCTTCAGTACGTTAGCATCACGGATGCAAATGTTGCCTCTAACGTACCGCTCTTTTGAACATGTCCAAAATTTAAATCGAAATTCAGGGCTCCCACAAGTTAGCGTCACAGACAACTACGGTACGGTACAGATGTCGGTACGTTCTATTACGTTCAACAACATTAGCCTCCACTACGTTCAGCTACGTCCACTTACGGCTATGTGACCACTTTGAAAGAGGACCAACAAAGGAACATTCCTATTAAGTTTGTTTGAAATTGGTCCAGTGGATAAGGAGATGTCATTTGAAGCTTACAGTTCATTTAAGCTCTTTTCTGACACCACCTGTATGCTATGTCCGTCAAAAAATCATTATGGCTTGAAACAGTGTATGTAGAAGGTCACTGAAGGAACTTTTCAACACAATTATCTTGAAATTTGACATGCATTTTCATAAGAATGGAATTATACAAAATTTTCATTTTGCTCATTCTCTGATGACACCTGGCTGCCATGTTCTTCAACAAATCAACATGGCCTGAACGTTTTTGTAGAGGGTAACCCAAGGAACATTTCTTAAATTATATAGGATACTGACAAGCAGATTCAGAGGAGCAGAGTTTCAAAGATTGGATATATTACCCCTTTTCTGATGCCGCAGCCACCAATGTTCTTCAAATCTCTGAACAATTTTGAAAGACAGATGACAGAAAGAGAGTGATCAGAAATATCACCTTGAGCCTTCAGCTCAGGTGGTCTAAAAATGCCTAGTGAACTAGTTTTTTTACCCATTATTATCTATATTCGAACTTGGCCTAGATATCATCAAATTAACCTTTCTGACAAAGTGTTATCACTCTGGGGTCAAAAATGTGGTGTCTAGAGTGTCCACTACATTTATTTCATTTGGCCTAGTCACCTTATTGGACCCAAGATGACCCATAATCGAACTTTGCCAAGAACTAATCTAAGACAAAAGTTCTTACAAACTTTCATCATTCTGGAGTTATTATTGACTCGTCTAGAGAGTTCACAAGAATTTCCATAAATTTCTCGCTAATTATCTAGCTTTTGACAAAACCAATATCAAACTTTGCAAAGATATCACTTAGACAAACACTCGGAATAAGTTTCATCAAGATTGCATGAGCATTGTGGCCCCAAATGTGCCCACACGAAAATTGTTGATGATGCACAACAGACAGAGGGTGATGGAAAAACTCGCCTGAAATACTACATGCTCGGGTGAAGACAAGCTCATGGTAAACATTGCCATGATGTCTAATGAAATCATTATATGAGCTGAATTACCAGAAAACCAGCATTGTGGACTCTGCGTAAAGTTATTCTCCGGGCAAGAAAAAAGTAAGATAGGGCAATGAAAGTTATTCTATGGAGAAGAAAAAGTAACAAAGGACAATAAATATGTAGTTAGCTAAAATAGAGTTATGGTTTTTGTACACTGCACTGCCTCTCAGTGTGCTCTACCATTGTATGAAGTTTAATTAAATTCCATTGTGTGGTTTTAAAGTTATTTTCTGAACAAGAAAAAATAACAAAGAGCAATAACTCTGTAATTAGGTAAAACAAAATAGTTATGGTTCCTGCACACTGCACTTCCTCTCAATGTGTTGTATCATCGTATGAGTTTTATTTAATTCCATCTTGTAGTTATTCTCCGGACAAGAAAAAAGTAAGAAAGGGCAATGAAAGTTCTTCTACGGACAAGAAAAAGTAACAAAGGGCAATAGCTCTGTAATAAGTGCTATGGTTCTTGTACACTGCACTTCCTCTTATTGTGCTCTACCATCGTTTGAAGTTTTATTAGATTCCATCTGGTAGTATTAAGTTATTTTCCAGATAAGAAAAAGTAACAAAGGGCAATAACTCTGGAATTAGATAAAATAGAGTTAAAGTTCCTGAGGGTATAATGATTAATTATTATGTTTGAAACAATGCGGAATCATGGGTTGAAACAGTTATGTAACACTCACAAAGTTTAACCATTTTAATTCTACGCCTTTAAGATAACCGATGTTGGCACTACAATAACATATTTTTAACACAAGTTAAGGATTAAATCTCCATTGCGTATTTTAGGTAAACCAAGTATATAGTTCTCCAAGTATGCGGGTAATATATAATATAATACTAATGTTGTCAATTATTAATAATGGTACATATAGAAATATAAGTTAGTGACTATAATCATTCATCTATTTATTTTAACGATATTTTTTCACATGAGAAAAAAATAATGTTTTTACAATAGAGTATGCAATTGATTAAGACACTTTCATTTTTTTTTTAAATATTCTGTCTAACTATACGGGTTGAAATTCAACAGTCTAATGGTATATATCTGGACAGACCATTTTAAGATGTCGCATTTCCTGATCACATTGATAAATGATCATTCTAAATTTCTTCCACAGGGAAGGTTTCGAATGATCTAGATTTCAATGTAGCCATGAGTCTGTTAGTTAGTGCCCTTTTGTTGGTTGACTTTCAATCCGTTTCCCAGTGCAAGATTGGCTTAAGAGAGGGTATGGTTATTTGGTCGCCAAACAATAACATTTCCCTCACCATTTTTGGGCCGTGGCTAATGTTAAGGATTGTCGAGCAACAGTCTTGTGCATAGGAGTCATGGTAAACGCCTAAACGGGGTCTTGCATTCCTGAATCGGGAATTAGTTAGTAATATAATAATAATAATTTATTTATTTATTTATTGGGGTTTTACGCCGCTTTCAACATTATTTCAGTTATATCACGGCGACAGTTCACTTATTCATGATCCCTGGGTAAACAAACCATTACTAGGCTAGAAAATTTGCCTTGCCCAAGGGCACTCCACCATGACCGTAGTGCCGCGACTTGGGATTAAATGCGGGACACCCGGTTTCGAAAACACCAAGTCTAACCACTCGACCACAGCGGATTCCTAAATAATAATAATAATAATAGTAATATAACTGGTAATAATAATATACAATACTATATTATTCAATTTTAGGTATATATAAAACTATCTTTACTTGGATCCAGACAACCACTTTATAAGAAATATATATTGAACAAGAGGGCCATGATGGCCGTAGATTGCTCACCTGAATTATGCAATGTGATTTCTAATGCCAAAACATCAAGACAGTTATTCTAACAATAATGTAACCTCAAGTGTTAACAAGATTTTCCTTCATTTGGCCTAGTGACCTATTTTTTTTAAGACAAACATTCTGACAAAACTTGCTAAAAGAAAATGCAGCCACCGGAGTTTAAACAATATTTATCTTCAATTTGGCCTAGTGACCTAGTAACCCAATAGAACCCATATTCAACCTTGGCCTAAATGCGGCTTCTACAGTGTTAACAAGATTTTCATTCAATTTGGCCTAGTAACCTAGTTTTTGAACAGGCGTGACCAATATTCAAACTTGGACTACATATCATCAAGACAAATATTCTGATAACATTTAAACATGCTCAAGTTAAAAATGCAGCATCCAGAGTGTTAACAAGATTTCCCTTTAATTAGGTTAGTGACCTAGTTTTTGACCCGGCATGACTCATATTTAAACTTAGCCTAGATATCATTAAGATAAACATTCTGACCAAATGTAAAGCTGCTGAAGCAAAGAAAGCGGCTTCTAAAGTGTTAACAAAATTTTCCTTCAATTTGGCCTGGTGACCTAGTTTTTGAACAGACATGACCAAATTTGGAACTTGGCCTACATATCATCAACACACCGGACGGACGAGGGACAACATGTGATCACAATAGCTCACCTTGAGTTTAAAATATTGTAAGTAACAACAAACTACCCTTAGTTGGACCTATAAGATACATTTTGTACAAAATTTAAGTGACAGTCGGTAATTTAAACAAGAGGGCCATGAGGCCCTGAATCGCTCACCTGGGGATTTGCTATTCAAAACTTAATAAGAGAAGCCGTGTGTTAAACGGATCATATCATCTTAATCATTTCAACAATCTTAGTAGAGGGTCACCCAAGGAACATTTGAGAAACAAGACAAACATTATGACAAAGTTTCAACTTGCTCAAAGTAAAAATGCGGCCTTTGGAGTTTTAACAATATTTTCCTTCAATTTGGCCAAGTGACCTCGTCTTTAACCCAATATGACCCATATTTGAACTTGGCCTAGATATCATTAAGAGAAGCCTTCTGACCAAATTTGAAGATGCTGAAGCAAAAATGCGGTTTTCTACTGTGTTAACAAGATTTTCCTTCAATTTGGCCTATTGACCTAGTTTTTGAACAGACATGACCAATATTCGAACTTGGCTTACAAATCATCAAGCCAATCATTATGATAAAGTTTCAACATGCTCAAGTTAAAAAATGCAGCATCTAGAGTGTTGACCTATATATCATTCAATAAAACATTCTGACAAAATTTCAAATTGATGAAGCAAAAAATGCGGCCTCCAGAGTGTAAACAAGATTTTTTTTTTGGCCTAGTGACCTAGTTTTTGACCTGGCATGTCCCATATTCAAACTTGGCCTAGATATCATTAAGATAAACATTCTGACCACATTTTTAAAAGCTTCTGAAGCAAACAATGAAGCTTCAACAGTGTTAACAAGATTTTCCGTTAATTTGGCTTAGTGACCTAGTTTTTGACCTGACATGTCCCACATATCACAGAGACAAACATTCTGATAAAGTTTAAACATGCTCAAATTAAAATGAAGCCTCCAGTGTGTTGACAAGATGTCCCTATAATTTAGCTTAGTGACCTAAATTCTGACCCAATATAATGCATATTCTAACTTGACCTATATATCATCAAGACAAACATCTGATAAAATATCAAACTGCTGAAGCAAAGATTGCGGACTCTAGATTGTTAACAAGATTTTCCTTCAACTTGACCTAGTGACCTACTTTTTGACCTGACATGTCCCACATATCACAGAGACAAACATTCTGATAAAGTTTAAACATGCTCAAATTAAAATGAAGCCTCCAGTGTGTACAAGATTGTCCTACAATTTGGCCTAGTGACCTAGTTTCTGACCCAATATGACCCATATTCGGTTTTCACCTATATATTATTAAGACAAACATTCTGACAAAATTGCTGAATATGCTGAAACAAAAATTGCGGCCTCTAGAGTGTTAACAAGATTTTCCTTCAATTCAACTTAGTGACCTACTTTTTGACCCGACATGACCACTATTCGGTCTTAAACTACATATCATCAAGACAAACATTCTGATAAAGTTTCAACATGCTCAAGTTAAAAATGTGGCCTCCAGAGTGTAAACAAGATTTCTCCTTTATTTGACATATTGACTTCCAGTTTCGAATTTGTCCCAGATTTGATGGAGAGGAATGTTCTGATAAACTTTCATGAAGATCGGACGCAAAATGTAGCCTGAAGAGCGTTGTTCTCTGGTGAACTAAAGATGTATTATTTACGGTTTCTCTATATATATATTGCGTAAGTTCGGGGAATCTTGCAGTTACGGGATACAGGATACAGGCGATAAAAGATTTTTTGATGAACCTAAAAAAGCATGTACAGTTACGAAAAGGGAAAACTGTTGGACTGAAGAAGGGAATGAGCGGCGTAGCTCCTCTACACTTTTATATATCAATCTACGCGTACTAGTCATAGAACATGCCAGTGAGGACATTCCTCGTAAATGACCTGGACACCTACTCCGACACGCAACGCCAAATGCATGCGCGCATAAAAAGAGAAAATATGCTATTTAAAACAAGTTAATGTCGTATTGAAAGCAATACAAAAAGTCCCCTACCCGACAAGAACCTTTGACCACAGGCCTGTGTCTTGTGTGCCACATGTCACCTCATCATGGTGAACATGTGTGCCAGGTAAATTTGGAATCCTACAATGCATGGTTGAGATATGAGCCGGACAGGGTACAGTCCTATCAAACAGTACTAATTTTGACCTTTGGCCTCTAAGTTTGACCTTGATATTTCAGGTACAGGCCTGGGTCTTAAGCGCTACATGCCGCCTCATCATGGTGATTGTTTGTGCCAAGTTTCTTGGAAATCCTATGATGGATGGTTAAGATGCAGGTCGGACAAGGTAGTCCTATCAAACAGTACTCATTTTGACCTTTGACCTCTAAGTGTGACCTTCACATTTGAGGTACAGGCCTGGGCCTTATGCGAGACACACCGCCTCATCATGGTGAACGTTTGTGCCAAGTTTCTTTGAAATCCTATGATGGATGGTTAAGATGCGTGCCGGACAAGGTTAGACGGGACTGGCGGACAGACACACAGACAGAATCAATCAAACCTTATAGTCCCCAAACCAGTCTCTGACCGGTATGGCGACTATTACTCTGGGCCATGCACACGCACAAAAAACAGAACATGTCAGTGAGAGTGTCCTTTTTAAAGACCCAGATATCCAATATTAATAATAGGAAAACTCATGCAAACAGAACATAGCATGTCAGTGAGAGTGTCCTTCAAAATTACCCAGACACCCACTCCGACTCGCAGTGCAAAGCATGCCCATGCATGCGTTGACATAATTAAAACCAGCTGCGCAATGCACAAGCACACACATAACAGAACATGTCAGAGAGGGTGTCCTTCCTAAATGACCCAGATACCCACTGCAAATATCTTTTTTACCAAAGAAAATGCCAAATTGTGTAACATAAAATGTTTACAAAATCATGAGAGTATATGAATCTTAATCCTTTGTTACAAATCATTTGAATAATATTACATTACATCTTTTGGAAATCTCTTGAAAAGGTTGTCGAAATTTCTTTTGCCAAAATGCCATGACAGTATTTTGGTTCTTTGGTGTAAATATTACATCCTTTGATAGTTTGTGTATAAGGTGAGCTGTGGCTTTTGTTTGTATATAATTTGCTGGATTTTTGTCCCAATTGAGGTCCCCTGGTATAAAATTCTTTGCTGCCATGTCTGAGAAGACTTTGGTGATGTATTGCAGCAGTGACCTTTTTTCGATGAGGAGTTTGTGGTTCTTGTATAGAAAGTTTAGTAACCAGGATCCTTCTTCATTTCTAAAAGCCAGCTTCCCTGCAAGGTAAATTGATAAATTTGCTGTCTAACCCTCTCACAAATATAGACAAGTTTTGAAAACATTCAGGCAAAAGGAGAAAGTACTTATAATGAGTACATTTTCCATTTGCTAAAATGATTAAACTCCATTCAATAAATATTCTTTTATCAATGAAATGGTCAAGTCATCTGCTATCTTTTTTTTATTAAACAAGAGGTTCATAATAGGCGTATAGATATCGCTCACCTCATTTAACAGATCTTAAACAGATTCCCCCCCCCCCCCCCCCCCCTTGTGGCCATGTTTTTCGACCAATCAACATGGCTTGAAGGAATCTGATAGAGGGTCATCCAAGGAACATTTCTATAAAATTATTCGAAAATCGGCCTGACACTTTTGGAGGAGAAGATTTTTTAAGTTTTCACTATAGCCATATTATAAGGCAAAATAGCCCCCCCCCCCCCCACCCCCCCCCCCCCCCCCCTGGCGGCCATGTTTTTTGACCAATCAACATAGCTTGAAGGAATCTGATAGAGGGTCATCCAAGGAACATTTCTACAAAATTATTTGAAAATCGGCCATACACTTTCGCAGGAGAAGATTTTTTAAGTTTTCACTATAGCCATATAAGGCAAAATAGCCACGGCAGCAAGAGGTTTACATTGAATTCAATTATTTGAACTAGAGGAGTACCTTAAGTACATTCCTACAAAATTATTTTGAATTGGTGCATTGATTTAGGAGGAGAAGTTGTTTGATAGACAACACCCGACGTAAGTGATCACAATAGCTCACATGTATATATAAGCTTAGTATGTGCATTTTCCCTTTGTACTTATAGTTGTTTTGATTTCTAGCCAGTACTTGCAAACAATAGACAGACAATAAGTCAATGAGTAAAATATAAAGAGCTGTTACCAATCATTACATGTCAAATGTAATCACTCTTGTAATAAAGCATCTGCTCTAATGTTTCAGATTCAGTTTTATTGAAATAGTCTGAAATATCGAAATAGACCCACTGACAGACATAGGGACACATGAACACAGGGAAAATGCAGTGTCTTCAAGCTCCCCTGAAACTTTAGGGAGCATAATAATTGTTTCTAAATTTAATACATCTCAAAAAATAATTGAATTCTCAACTCATATTATAAATATTTACCAATTAAGATCTACGTAACTTTATATTTTAATATTGTCTGCCTTAAAAATATCTAAGACATAGCAGTGTGACATTATAAGTGTTAAACATAAGACTTACAAGTCCTCTTTATCCAGGAAAGGGTTATTGTATACAGGATTATAAATAATGGAGAAATTGGCAATATCATTCACAAAATATAAAACAAACAAGAGGGCCATGATGGCCCTGGAATCGCTCACCTGATTTTTTTTTTCACTTTAGCTATATAAGCCCCGCCATCTGGCGGGCATAGTTTCCGACAAATCGACTTAGCTTGAAGGAATCTGATAGAGGGTCACCCTAGGAACATTTCTACAAAATTATTTGAAAATCGGCCTGACACTTTTGGAGGAGAAGATTTTTTAAGTTTTCACTATAGCCATAAAAGGCAAAATAGCCCCGCCCCCTGGCGGCCATGTTTTTTTACCAATCAACATGGCTTGAAGGAATCTGATAGAGGGTCACCCAAGGATCATTTCTACAAAATTATTGAAAATCGGCCTGACACTTTTGGAGGAGAAGATTTTTTAAGTTTGCACTATAGCCATATAAGGCAAAATAGCCCGCCCCCCCCCCCCCCCCCCCCCCCCCCCTGGCAGCCATGTTTTTCGACCAATCAACATGGCTTGAAGGAATCTGATAGAGGGTCACCCAAGGATCATTTCTACAAAATAATTTGAAAATCGGCCTGACACTTTCGGAGGAGAAGATTTTTTAAGAATTTTGAAGTTTTTTTCATTTCGTTGCCATGGAAACCAGAATTCTGCATGGATCCCAAAATTTTTAAGGAATTCTGGTGAGGATGCTTTCTGTGAAGTTTCATCCCAGTTGACCCACCGGTTACAGAGGTGAAAATGTTGACGGACGCCGGACGACAGACGACGGACGACGGACATAGGGCGATCACAATAACTCACCCTGAGCACTTCGTGCACAGGTGAGCTAAAAACAACACCACAATACAACCACCAAATAACAACACATGCAAAATATATTTTACAATTTAATTTTAAGAAATGAGTACCTCTGCAAAAAAGATAATTGTAAACAAGAGGACAATGAGGCCCTTTATCGCTCACCTGAGAATGTGCTATTTAACACTTAAAGGGACTGAACACCATAATGGTCCAAATTTTTTATATTTTATACTTATTCTAATTAATCCAAAATACGTCGATATATATGTAACAAAATGTTGTAGAAGGTTGTACAAGTCTTGTTTTTCATTATTTCATAGAAAATAAGCAGTTAAAAAAACGTCCGCTCCGTGTTTTCCCCTTTAAAAATACCGTGGAATTTCCTCTTGCTCATTTGAATTTGTTGATTCAATTCGGCATTCTCTAACACTATCGACTCATTACATTCATGTATGCATGAGTGTAAGGAACAACAACTCTGGGAAGGAGATTGTCAATTCGGTTGTAGTGATCACGTGATAAATATACAGCGATATTTTTAGATTTACTGGGTTACTAACCCAGTAGATTTTACAATGCAAAATAACAACAAATCTCCGCAATATTAATAGTGTATAATATATACATATTGTGGTACATCAGTCAGCAAATCTCAATGCCTTACATGCAAAAACATCAAGGTAATAGCAATTTTTAAAAAAAGAGATTCAGTCCCTTTAATAAGGGATCAATAATTACAAAACATAAATTGTTTGCCACATTCATTTGACTTTCAAAGTCAGGCCAGTATCCTTGGACAAGAAGCATTTTAAAGTTTTTACATCATAATTTATACCATATAAGGAAAATGAACCCCGCGCCCTAGCGGCCTTTTTTTCGAAGGATCGGAATTATTTGAACAAACTTTATAATGGATCATTCAAGGAACATGCTTTCTAAATTATTTTCAAATCAGGTCAGTTATTCCAGAAAAGAAGATTTTTAAAGGTTTACTAAATACCATATAAGGAAAACAAGCCCATTCCCGTGGCCGCCATGTTTCTCAATGATTCGAAATAGTAACAAGAGGGCCATGAGGCCCTGGATCGCTCACCTGAGAAAGGGCTTTTTAAGACTTAACTCTTTCAGCGCCAATGGCAATATCATCAAGACAATCTTTCTGACAAAATTTCAATCAAGCTGCTCCAAGTCAAAAATGCAATCTCTATAGTGTTAACAAGATTTTTTATACAATATGGCCTACTGACCTAGTTTTTGACCTGACCAAACCCATATTTGATTTGGCCTAGATATCTTCAAGGCAAATATTCCGACAAAGATTCAAAATGACCCATAACTGAACTTGGCCTAGATATCACCAAGACAAACTTTCTAACAAAGTTTCAACATGCTCAAGCCAAAAATGTGGCTTCCAGAGTGTTAACAAGATTTTCCTTAAATTTGACCTAGTGACCTATTTTTTGACCGGACATGACCCAGTGTCGAACTTGGTTTAGATATCAGTAAGACAATAATTCTGACAAAGTTTCAACATGCTCAAGCCAAAAATATTGCTTCCAGAGTGTTAACAAGATTTTTCTTAAATTTGACCTAGTGACCTAGTGTTTGACCGGACATGACCCAGTGTTGAACTTGGCCTAGATATCAGTAAGACTATAATTCTGACAAAGTTTCAACATGCTCAAGCCAAAAATATTGCTTCCAGAGTGTTAACAAGAATTTTCTTAAATTTGACCTAGTGACCTAGTTTTTGACCGGTCATGACCCAGTTTCGAACTTGGCCTAGATACCACTAAGACAAACATTCTGACAAAGTTTCAACATGCTCAAGCCAAAAATGTTGCTTCCAGAGTGTTAACAAGATTTTCCTTAAATTTGACCTAGTGACCTAGTTTTTTGACCGGACATGACCCAGTTTCGGAATTGGCCTAGATATCACTTAGACAATAATTCTGACAAAGTTTCAACATGCTCAAGCCAAAAATATTGCTTCCAGAGTGTTAACAAGATTTTCCTTAAATTTGACCTAGTGACCTAGCTTTTGACCCCACATGACCCAGTTTCGAACTTGGCCTAGAGTTGATGGAAAATGTTGCCTCTAGAGTAGTAACAAGCAAATGTTGACGACGGACGACGAACGACGGACAAAAGGCGATCACAATAACTCACCTTGAGCACTACGTGCTCTGGTGAGCTAAAAACCCAACAGGCAATGCTACACACCAAATATCTAAGTTCCAGGCCTTTTGGTTTCAGACAAGAAGTTTTTCCCAATATATTTCTGTGTAAAACAGGTGACCCCCGGGACGGGGCAACATTTGAACAATCTTGGTAGAGGACCATGAGACAATGCTTCATAATAAATTTCAAGCTCTAGGCCTTTTGGTTTCAGACAAGAAGTTTTTCAAATACTTTTTTAAACAAGAGGGCCATGATGGCCCTGGATTGCTAAACTGGATTTAATATAACTTGGTGAATTGTCACACAAGGAACAATTGTGCCAAGTTATTTCAAAATCAGGCCTATACTTTTGACAAGAAGTTTTTTAAAGTATTCACTATATATTCATACAAGGACATTCAATCCCCTACCCCTGGCACTATGTTTTTCAGCGGATCGGAATAATTTGAACAATCTTAGTAGAGGGTTACCCAAGAAACATCTGTGACAAATTATTTTCAAATTGGTCCAGAACAAGAAGAATATTTAAATTTTCACTATAGACATATCAGGAAAACAAGCTCAAACCCCTGGTGGTCCTGTTTTTCAACGGATCAGAATAATTTGAACAATCCTGAAAGAGGCACACCCAAGAAACATCTGTACCAAATTATTTTCAAATCGGACCTGTACTTTTGGTCAAGAAGATCATCCCTGTAAAGTTTAATCAAAATTGGCCAAGCGGTTTAGGAGGAGATGTCGTCTGCAGCACAATTTTGACAGACAAAGTCCTGTCACAATAACTCACTCTGAGCCTCTGGCTCAGGTGAACTAAAAATCCTTTTGGTTGCCATGGCATCCAGAGCTCTGCATGGAATAAATTTCTTTGAACAACTTTCAGTGATTAAGGAAAAAATAACTGATGTTGTTTAACCCTTTCCCTCATATAGACGCTTTCTGACGCCTCTGCAGCAGACGGCTTTTTGAAAACATAGTGACAAAAGAAGAAATTGCACAAAACGTGCAATTTCTCCTTTTGACACAATGTTTTCCACTTTTAGTCATAGGTTATCCATTCAATTATGGAGATTTTCCATGTTTTGACAAAATACGTTCAAAGTCGTCTGCTGAAGAATTGTCGTATGAGGGAAAGGGTTAAAGAAATTGTTGACGACGCAAGATGAAAGAAAGGCGATCAAAATAGCTCACCTTGAGCTCTTTGTGCACAAATGCGCTAAAAACAGCATACACCACCTTGTTATACCAGTTACTCAACAAAAATCTATTCTGAAATGTGTGGATAATGTGGGGAGCTAAAGTGTTCAATTTGATTGACTGACCTTGTATTTGATCCCATGTGACCACATTTTAAACATGAACTAGATTTGATTGAAATGAATGTTATAATGAACGTCCATGAAGATTGGATGAAAAATGTGTCATTTGAGATTTTTCTAAAGATTCACTTAGTGACTTAGTTTTTGACCCCAAGTGATCAAGTTTATAACATAACAAAATTGTGATAGACACACTGTTCCAATGAACTTTCATGAAGATTGACTGTAAAATGTGCCCTCAAGTGTTCACAACATAATTGTGATAACCATGATTTAAGGGAGATAACTACAACATATATTAAGAACTACACCATATCAAAGAGGGTTATCTCCCATTCCTTGTTATTAAAATAACGAACATGTGAACAATTATTTCAAGGAGCAATTACTTTGGTATTCCTTAATTAAGCAATCCTTGTGAAACTAATATCTCATTTCCATATTTAGTTTTAATTTAATCCATCTAACCATGTTTTAGATATGGCTGTGTACCAACAACACTTTAACAATATCTAATCCGCTTTTTTGCGAATAATAACATGCTTTCAGATGAATGACAAAGAAACATCCATAGATTAAATCCTGAATAAGTCTGAATTTATATTGGTTTAGTGTTGACTGTTCTGACAATGTTTCAACATGCTCAAGTTAAAAGCGCGGCTTCCAGAGTTTTAACAAACTTCTGTCCTCCATGACCCTGTTTCTAACTTGGCCAAGATTTGATAGAAAGTTATAATAATCTGATCAATTGTTATGAAGTGTAGATGCAAAATCTTGCCTGTAGAGTGTTGACTATGCACAATGCATAACTCAGGTGAGCTATCCAGGTCCAAAAGCTTCTTGTTTTAATTCATTATGTATCTTCATTTTTATTTACAATTGTTGCAACATTAAAGAATGAATTAATTTAATTACATGGAGATCTACATTTGGTACTTTATATTGCCATAGGGTATGATTTTTTCTAGTATACAAAATACAACAAATAGTACATTTAAAAGCATGAAATAAACAAAACCTATATATTCAGTTATTTGTTTTATAAAATTTAATCATCTAGTTTGATTTTACTATTTCTTGACACTTTCAACCTGAAATTGACCTTGGAGCCAAGATGTATATATCATTATGATTTATGTTTCTTCAACCAAGCTGTAATTGGTTTATCCCATTCCCACTTGCAGATGCATTATGAAGCAGACAACTTTTGAAAACATTGATGAGCAATTTCTCTTCAATAAGTATAAGTTTATTCATGGAGATTTTACGTAGTTTTGCTAAGACATTTCTAAAATCGTTTGCTTAAGATTCGTTGTATTTGGGAAATGGGTTTGACTTTGTGATTCTCTACAGGTGAATACATCCTGTTTTGGAGTTTAGATGTGCAAGAAATCTAATCATGAATGCCTATTATGATCAGTACTAAGTAAAATCTATTTACATTGTAATTTATAAGCTGTTAATTAACTCTAAACTTTATGTGTAGGCATCAAACAAAGAGGTAAATCAAGGACTATTCAGGTTTAAATCATCTATTTATATATACAATTATTTTTTACTCATTGACCTACATTCCTGATCATAATAATATACCAATATATCTTTACAAAAAGGTCAAAATCAGGTTAATAACCCCATGTTATATCTATTTTTATATACTTACCAATTTCTCCTTTTATAATTACAATGTTTGCATTAATATAAAAAATAATGAAATCAGAGGAGTTGCAGATCACCTAATAATGCTGGAGCTAGGTTCACACAGGATCTATAAATATTTAATCCTTTCAGAGATACATACTGGTCACCTCAAACGAAAACTGACCTTCTAGATTTAGCGACAAAGAAAGATCCTGATCAGCCTGCACTCCATTTCAGTGCAGTCTGATCAGGATCTTCCCTGTTCCCCATTTAGTGGTAGAAGCATCCTGGAAGCCTCCCACAAACAGTAATGACCAAGAACTTACAATAAAAGTATGTAATAATTATTTGATTGGTTAATATACTATTTATGTAAAAACCTCCAAAGGTAAATTTTCACATTAAGTGGTTAATATTACATTCTCTGTATCTGTCAACTTTTGAATAAACATAGTGGATAATAGAAATAAGGTGATAGTTCTTAAAGGAACCAGAAACCCTTTCTTTCATAGAAATCTGCAGCAGATGAATTCTTTACCTGATATGGACAACTCTTGACACCTATGCAGCAGATGACTCAAAAATGACAGTTTTTCTCCCAATTTATTATTAGTTATTGCTCCAATTTTCTACAGGTAACATTTCATCTCTTTATTTGACAAAGCAGATGACTAAATAACTCATATCATGTAAACAAGAGGGCCATAATGTCGCTCACCTGAGTCATGAAATGTGATTTGTCTTGCCAACCACAAGAACTCATTTTGCAGTCAGGTAAGCCAATACAAGAGGCCCAAGAGGACCACAGAGCAAAAAACCCATACCCTAGTATGTTGCCTGTCTTTTGTCAAGTAAATATGACTAAGAAGGTCACCCAAGAAATGTTTATGCACCAGTTAGTATTTAACAAGAATATTTCTAAGTTTTTCCATATATACAATGTATCTCTTTATAAAAACAGGTGACCCCCCAGGGCGGGGCCAATTTTGACACCAGGAGTATAATTTGAACAATCTTGGTAGAAGACCACTAGAATATTGTACTCACTATATATCTAAGCTGTAGGCCTTTTCGTTTCAGGCAAGAAGATTTTCTAAGTTTTTCCCTATACATGTATATCTCTTTATAAAACAGGTGACCCCTGGGCAATTTTGACCGAAGGGGCATAATTTGAAATTTTTCGTAGAGGACAACTAGATTTTGTAACACTACAAATATCTAAGCTCTAGGCCTTTCAGTTTCAGACAAGAATATTTTCAAAGTTTTTTGACGATCTTTGCAGAGAACTACTAGATTTTGCTCCTCACCAAATATCTAATCTCTATGCTTCAGACAAGAAGAATTTAAAAGATTTTCCCTATATATCTCTCTGTAAAACAGGTGACCCCAGGGGCATAATTTGAACAATCTTTGTAGATGACTACTACACATTGCTCCAAACCAAATATCGAAGGTCGAGGCCTTTTGGTTTCAGACAAGAAGATTGTTGTTTGTTGACGATGTTTACCCTCGCGCTCGGCATTAATGCCATTTGGTTTCAGACAAGAAGTTTTTACTATACATGTATATACATATAAGGAAAACAAGCCCCGCCCCTGACAGCCATGTTTTTTAAAGGAGTTAAGATTTTTAAAGTTTAAACAATGCACATATAAGGAAAACAAGCTCTGCCCCCTTGCGGCCATGTTTTTCAACGGATCAAAAATATTTGAACAATCTTGGTAGAGGGTGCCCCAAGAAACATTTGTGCAAAAGAAATTAAAACGGGCCAGGACTTTTGGACAAGAAGATTTTTAAAGTTTTGGCAATTTTTTACCCTTTTATGATGCCGCAGCAGCCATAGTTCTTCTTAGAATTAATTTCTGTGAAAAGCTTTAAAAGAGGACTACCTGAGGAACATTCCTGTGAAGTTATTTTGAAATCAGTCCATTTATTTAGTAGGAGAAGTCATTTGTAGGAAATTGTTAACAGACAGAGAGATGACGACGACGGATGGTGAATGATCACAAAAGCTCACCTCGCACTTCGTGCTTAGGTGAGCTACAAAAACCAAAAATACAATTTCAAAGTAGAAGGAATTTATTGAATTGATGATATTTCCTTTACTAAGATTGTTTACAAATTTGCCTTGTACTATTCCTTGGACACATAGAAAGAATCAGTAGCAGATTGCTAAATGGACACATTTTGGGACATTATCAGAAATCTCTCTCATTCAGGGTACAATTCTAGAAACAAGAGGGCCATGATGGCCCTGGAATCGCTCACCTGATTTTTTTTTCTTTTCACTTTAGCTATATAAGCCCCGCCCCTCTGGCGGCCATAGTTTCAGACCAATCAACTTGGCTTAAAGAAATCTGATAGAGGGTCATCCAAGGAACATTTCTACAAAATTATTTGAAAATCTGCCAACCAGTTAGGGAGAATAAGATTTTTTAAGTTTTCACTATAGCCATATAAGGCAAAATAGCCCTGCCCCCTGGCGACCATGTTTTTCGACCAATCAACATGGCTTGAAGGAATCTGATAGAGGGTCATCCAAGGAACATTTCTACAAGTTAATCTTAAAATAGGCCTGACACTTTCGGAGGAGAAGATTTTTTAAGTTTTCACTATAGCCATATAAGGCAAAATAGCCCCCCCCTGGCGGCCATGTTTTTCGACCAATCAACATGGCTTGAAGGAATCTGATAGAGGGTCATCCAAGGAACATTTCTACAAAATTATTTGAAAATAGGCCAGACACTTTCGGAGGAGAAGTTCTTTTAAGTTTTCACTATAGCCATATAAGGCAAAATAGCCCCGCCCCCCTGGCGGCCATGTTTTTCGACCAATCAACATGGCTTGAAGGAATCTGATAGAGGGTCATCCAAGGAACAATTCTACAAAATTATTTAAAAATCTGCCAACCAGTTTGGGAGAAGAAGAATTTTGAAGTTTTTTTCATTTCGTTGCCATGGAAACCAGAATTCTGCATGGATCCCAAAAATTTGAAGGAAATCCGGTGTGGTCATTAGGAGGATGCTTTCTGTGAAGTTTCATCCCAATTGACCCACTGGTTACTGAGGAGAAGAAGTTGACGCACGACGGACGACGCACGCCGGACGCCGGACAAAAAGCGATCACAATAACTCACCTTGAGCAAAGCTCAGGTGAGCCAAAAAAGAGAAAACATTATGGTAAAAGGAATAATTGTTCATGATGATCAATTTCTCCATTTCCCACAATGTTCTCAAAAGTCATTTTAAATGGATTTATATGTGGGAACAATTTAACAAATGCTAAAATCTTTATTCCTGCACTAATCTTCATGTTTAGTGTCCTCATTTCAAAATATCGCTAGGACCATTCTTATAAGTATCACAACAAAGGGTTTAGTGGCAAAATAAGGGATTTTTTTTTTGCCATTCCATATCTACATTTAGGTGCCTCCATAAAGTTTAAAAACACCACTTTACTACTCCATATCTACATGTAGGTGTCTGCATAAACACCACTTTACTAATCCATATATACATATAGGTGTCTGCATAAAGCTTAAAAACACCACTTAACCACTCCATATCTACATGTAGGTGTCTGCATAAACACCACTTTACCAATCCATATCTACATGTAGGTGTCTTCATAAACACCACTTTACCAATCCATATCTACATGTAGGTGTCTGCATAAACACCACTTTACTACTCCATATCTACATGTAGGTGTCTGCATAAACTCCACTTTGCTACTCCATATCTACATGTAGGTGTCTGCATAAACACCACTTTACCAATCCATATCTACATGTAGGCGTCTGCATAAAGCTTAAGCACACCACTTTACTACTCCATATCTACATGTAGGTGTCTGCATAAACACCACTTTACTACTCCATATATACATGTAGGTGTCTGCATAAACACCACTTTACTACTCCATATCTACATGTAGGTGTCCACATAAACACCACTTTACTACTCCATATCAACATGTAGGTGTGTGCATAAAAACCACTTTACCATTTCATATCTACATGTAGGTGTCTTCATAAACACCACTTTACTACTCCATATATACATGTAGGTGTCTGCATAAACACCACTTTACCAATCCATATCTACATGTAGATGTCTGCATAAACACCACTTTACCAGTCCATATCTACATGTAGGTGTCTGCATAAACACCACTTTACCACTCCATATCTACATGTAGGTGTCTCCATAAACACCACTTTACCAATCCATATCTACATGTAGGTGTCTGCATAAAGCTTAAACACACCACTTTACCAATCCATATCTAACTGTAGGTGTCTTCATAAACACCAATTTACCACTCCATATCTACATTTAGGTGTATGCATAAAGCTTAGACACACCACTTTACCAATCCATATCTACATGTAGGTGTATGCATAAAGCTTAAAAACACCACTTTACCAATCCATATCTACATGTAGGTGTCTGCATAAAGCTTAAAAACACCACTTTATCACTCCATATCTACATGTAGGTGTCTTCATAAACACAACTCTACCACTCCATAGCTACATGTAGGTGTATGCATAATAGAGCTAAAAAGGCAATTTTTACCTGACATAACAGGATAAACAACTAGACAGTCATTTGGGCAGTTTATAGGTGTCAGCTCCACAGGGACATCAGGAATGCTATGTGAATCTTGACCCCCTTTCACGTCAGTTTCATCAGTTTCTATTTCCAAATCATTTTCTGGTTCTTCACTGTTATCAATAAATTCATCTATGTCTTCATCTATAATGAAAAACAACCCCTAAACTGACATAGACCAGTCTAAGAAATTTAGAAGCAGAAAACCTTTGAAAATATTGTCGAAAAAGAATAGGTTGCTCCAGTTCACCTTCATTCTCTTGTTCTTCACTATTATAAATAATTTCATCTGTGTCTTCAGCTATAATGAAAACCAAACCCTTAACTGATAAAGAATAGTCTTGGAAATTTAGAAGCAGAAACCCTTTGAAAATATTGTCGAAAAAGAAGAAGTTGCTCAAAATAAATCATACTTTCTATTTTACATAATTTGCAACTTGTTTGCATGTACATGTTATTACTTTAATTGTTTCTCGATACTCAGTCCCAGCAAACATGTTCTTTCACCTCAGTTATGCAATGTGATTTGTCATACCAACCACAACAAGAGCGCCAAATGTCACAAAATACACCCGTCCTGTTTTTTTGAGACCAATTAAGTATACTGATAATTGGTTGTACATCAGGCAAATTTAGAGAGCAGACACTGTTAGTACAGTTTTGGCCATTTTGAGGGACATAAGTGTGTAGTGACTAAGATAACGTGGTAAGTTATCGAACTTGTCCAAGATATTATGTCAATACACATTCTGACCAAATTTGGTGATGATTGGACAAAGGCTTCTAAAGTTATTGAGCTGACAAGACCAATTTTAGGTAATTTCTATAATTAAAGGGCGATAACTCTTGATTGACTAAAGCAATATGGCTAGTTATCGAACTTGTCCAAGATATTATGCCAATACACATTCTGAATAAATTTGGTGGAGATTGGACAAAGGCTTCTAAAGTTATTGAGCTGACAATCCCAATTTTAGGTAATTTCTTTAATAAAAGGGCGATAACTCTTGATTGACTAAAGCGATATGGCTAGTTATCGAACCTGTCCGAGATATTATCCCAATACACATTCTGACTAAATTTGGTGATGTTTGGACAAAGGCCTCTAAAGTTATTGAGCTGACAACATACTGGACGCCGCATGCCCGCCCGTCCACCAGCCTGCCCGCCCGTATGCCGCAGGTAAAACTATAATATGATCCGTTTTTTCAAAACTGGCGTATAAAAACCTTTTTTGCGGTCAGGTTAGCTAATACAAGAGGACCAGTATAGCTCCACTGCCACAAGGCGAAATAACCCACACCCTATGTTGTCTATCTTTTGTCGAATTAACAAAACTAAGGTCACCAAAGAAATGTACCACTAAGTATATTTGTTTTTAAAATTCAGGCATTTATTTTCTTACCACCAAGCCCTGGTGACCATGCCGTTTGACCAATAAACATGGCCAAATCTAGTAGCGGGTTACCCAAGGAACATGCCTACACAATTATTTGAAAGTCTTAACTTTCGAAAGAGAATATTTTTATTAAGTTTTCAGTAAAGTCATATGAGGCAAAAAAGCCCTGACCCCTGGAGGTCATGTTTTTTACCAATCAACATGGCTTGAAGTTATCTCAAAGTGGGTCATCCAAGTAGCATTTCTTCAAAATTATTTGCAAATCGGTCAGAAACATTTAGTAAGAAGAATTTTGAAGTTTTCACTAAAGCAATATAAGGCAAAACATCCCAGTCTGTGATGGTCATACTTTACGAAACAAGAACACCACCTGCGGGTGCCTGACGCTCGTCTGATATTCTCCTTTTACGGTTTATTTATTTTATATAAACAAAATTCAAACTCGGAATGAATATTTACATATTATAATGACAACTGCTATTTTTCAAGTATTGAAACAAGATTTACCGTATGGAAATAAATTTAAGTTCATATACATGATAAGAAAGATCTTCATGTCGGATGGCTGTCACAATCAGTCAAGATCATATGCTGAGTCTTGTGTATGGACCGGCAAATGAGATAAGCGGATCAATGCCTGTTGATCAATCACTATATATTTGACAAATTTATCACTCTTTTATCTAGAAAAAATGATTAGTTCAAAATTGTAAAAACTTCTGCACAATAAGTGGACATATTGGTGTACAAAACATAGGCTTTAAAATATTTAAGTCATTACTGAGCCAGACTGATTGTTCTCCAAATAGATTTGTGGTGTGAGAAGTAACTCTCAAATACACCAGTACTAATGTTTTTTCTCTGAATGTTAGTGTAGATATGGTCGAGCTGAGAATTATAGTCTGTTGTTCCAGACTGTACACACTGTGACAGATGCTTCATAGCACTGATTGGCATTATACCACCTTTATCTAGATGAATGTTCAAATCTCCTAGGACTAAAATGGATCCCCCATTTAGTTTGGCAAGAAAATCTCTGAAGAATATATTTATTTATATCATAAATGACGTCGCCAGCGTGAAATAACGTCATTCTATATTTTTCGGTATATAACTAGTGTAATAACAATGCTACGTAACGTCATAACGAAAAGCATTGAAAATGACAGCGCCATATAGCGACGTTATATATATTTTGTGCCAATAATCGTCGAATTAGAATTTATGATATAAATAGAATATAACATTCGTGGTCATTCAATACAAAATTTTATTAAACTTGTTTTCTAAAATTTCGTATTGTTGGTGAAATGTACACTCCAATCACTAACAATTGTTGATGGTTTACTGCCACCAAGGCAGCAAAAGCTTCTATAACACTATACTTTGGTATGATCTGCCTTTCTGTGAGACATAAAGTAAAGTCTAATTGTAACTTAGTATAAAGAACAATCCTATATGATGATCTTCTACTGTTTGATGAAACAGAGTCAAATTAATCTATATAGATTATATCTTGTAAAAGCAAAGTTAACATTTGTATCTTCTGACCCTAATCTTGTTTCTGCAAAAATGTTGATATCTGCACAACTGAAATTTGGGTCATTTACGATGTCCTGATGATGGGCATGAAGAGATCTAACATTATGAAACAATACCATGAAGTTTCCTGGACTGACATTAAATGTAAGTGTGTGTTTTAAAGACTAGTCTGTTTCCATTCTATTTATTTCATCTTTAACTACAGAGGTGACACATATTTTTTATTCATTTAATGTACGTATGTAAAAGTGATCCAGAGACTTGACTCTGCTTAAAGACACATAATGACAATGGTAATTTGCACGGCCAGAAAAATCCACAACTGCAGCTTCCACCTTGGCATCTGTGAACTGTTTTGGCTGCAGCAGGCCTAAGTGGTATCTGGGTGCAACGTACTTCTGTATTCTTGTATCTTCCAACAAGAAATTGCCTTTTAATTTCTTGAATTGGTGTCAAAGTTTTTGGAGTTTTCAATGTATAAAGATGTTTATTTTCATTCCTGTATTTTAAGCCAATTTTTTCCCATACAATTACTCCTTTTTTGGAAATTTTTGATCTGCTTCCAACCATGACCTGATGCGTGATTTTGTAAGACCCATGGTTTTGGACAGTTTTGTTGGAACTCTTTGGAGAATTTGTGATTTTACTTCATCCGTTCTGTCACCAAGGACCACATCCCATGCATTCATTATTATTTTTTCACTTTCACCAGATAAATTAAATATCAACTCATTGTGTGTGTCAACAGAATCATTTGTAAGAAATATATGTGGGATTTTTAAGGGATATTTTCCATTCAAGTAAGCTGTCCCAATCACCCTTGAATTGAATGTATCAATGTCTTCTTTTGTGTGTTGTCCCATATTTAAACGATTCAGCAGCTCTACATACCTTAAATCATTTTTTTGTCTCATTATTTCTGAGAAGCTGAATATTTCAAACCAATTTTTCCACAAATTTCTCGCAAGAGGTCCGTAAACATTTTTCAAACGAATACGACGACGATCAAGTGACGACAATCAGACAAGCTAAAAATCAATATGGCTTGAAGGAATCTGATACAAGGTCAACAAAAGAACTTTTCTACAAAACTTTGTGCTCAGGTGTGCTATAAACAAGGGGTCATGAAGTCCCTGGAATGCTCAACTTTTGCCTAATTAATACATATTTGTTGACATGGTATGGGATTTTAAGTTTTCACTCTAAACACATGAGAAAAACTAGCCCTGCCCCTGGAAGCCATGTTTTTCATTGATCCTAATAGTTTGAACATTCCTGGCAGAAGGTCATGGAGGTGGTTAACCATCTTTACTTCAATTTTCTACATGTAGTTGTTACTTGTTTAAAGTCATTTTCAAAGATAACCGATGACATCTAGGCAAGTATTTGAAATATATCAATAAAAGGAGGAAGAATTGGTGAAACCTTGTGGCAAAAGGTACATCCTGCCACAATGCTTTCTTAAGTCATTGGCTGCACAAAAGTGGCAAAGCAACTGCAAGTGGGAACATGTTAATTCAGTCGTAATAGAGACATCGTGAGAAAATGTTTTGTTTACTGCTATTGTCCTTAGCTTATTAAATCTCCTTTATGATACAGACATATTTATAAATCTCACCTTCACTCCAATCTTCATAGATATTCATGATATCAGAATCTTCAAGAGTCATTTGATTTGTGGCAGTTTCAATCCTTGCTGTTCCACCTAAATCCCCTTTGCTGGCATTCTCTTCACTCGGTTGCCTGTCATAAAGTATTTCTGTACCAGTATTATCTACTGAATCAGTATCTGCCCTCTGACTTCCTTGTGCGCTATTCCTACTTTGTTGTCGAATTAAATGTAAAGTTCTTCCCAAGTCAAAACACTGATCAGGTCGTTCATGTCTTGATCTGCATGCCTGCATGGATAAGAAACAGAATGACAAAATTTCATTTAACATGATTTGAAAGTTCAAGAGTCTGTTTGAAAACATTTTAAAGAAGAGGACATTGATCCTATATCAAATCAGAACAAGAGGACCATGATGGTCCTAAACCACTAACCTGTTTTAATAGAAATCACAGTTTTCATTGTTCTTACGATATGCAGACAAGGAAAACAAGAAATGTCCCCTTGTGGTCATATTGATCAATGGGTCGTAATAATTTCAACAATCTTGGTAAATGGTCACTCAATGAACATTTGTGCCAAATAACTTTTAAAAAGTTTCGCTATACAAAAATGTATATTCATATAAGGAAAACAAGCTCCACCCCCTGGCAGCCATGATTTTCAATGGATCAAAATAATTTGAACAATTTTGAAAGAGGGTCATACAAGGTACATATGTGCCTTATTTTAAAATCAGGCAAATACTTTTGGACAAGAAGCTTTTCTAAGTTTTCACTCTACACATTTAAGAAAACAAGCTCCGCCCCCTGATGGCCATGTTTTTCAACGGATCAAAATAATTTGAGCAATCTTTTTATAGGGTCATCCAAAGAACAATTGTGCCAATTTTCTTTCAAACTGGACAATATTGTTCGACAAGAAGATTTTAAAGTTTGTCTCTTTCCCAGAGTTACCCATGGAATTCAAAACTTTGAACAACTTTAAAAAATTAAGTTAATCATTTTCACCATATAAGGAACAAGAGGCAAAAGAGAGCCAGTATCGCTCCACAGGAATCTCATACAGGGTCACCAAATGAACATTTCTTCAAAGAAAATTGAAAATCAGCTTCATACTTTCAGGCGAAGTTTTCACTAAAGGACTATGAGGGAAAAAAGAACCCCCCCCCTTTGAGCTCTGATGGTTTCTTTAAGACTGACTGTGATGAATTTGTTTACCCTCATTGTTGCTTTAAGAGCTAAAGATTGCAGCATATATAAGGAAAAACTCATTTTTTGAAGGACAGTCTTCATCTAAGCTATTTTGGTGGAGGGTCACCAGATGATATTTGCACTGAATAATTTTGAATTCTGACCACCAGATTAAAAGGAGAAGATTCTTTAAGATTTTCATCTCCATTGCCATGACAGTGAGTGACCAGAAAACCTCACATTGAGCACTACATGGTCATGTGAGCTAAATATTAAACCTGCTACACAACAATTTTGCAGAAGATGACTTTGAAAATATCCAGACAACAAGAAGACCACGATGGTCCTAAATCGCTCACCGAATTTAAATGAAATAATGATTTTAACAATCTTGATAGAGAGCGACCCAAGGAACATTTGTGCCAAATTATTATAAAAATCAAGCCTTTATGTTTGGACAAGTGGATTTGTTGAGTTTTCACATATATATATATATACATACAAGAGGGCCATGATGGCCCTAGATCGCTCACCCGAGTTTATGCAATGAGATTTCTTATGCAAAACACATGACAAAGTCTCACACTGCTGAAATAAACAAGAGGCCCATGAGGGCATATGCTCTAATAGCATGGTTCTTTGGTCATTTTCAATCAAGAGCATGTATGTATGGTGAAAATTGGATAGTAAATGGAGGCTCTATTGTGTTCACAAGCTGTTTTATAGCAATTTGGGCAATTTCAAGGGCCATAATCCAGTCTTGCAAGGGCTGATCCGGCTGGTTTGCGAAAGGAACCGAGCTCTCATCAATATTTAACTACTATCTAAGTTTTGTGAAGATCAAATAATGAATGGAGCCTCTATTGTGTTCACAAGTTCTATTATTTCAATTTTGACAATTTCAAGGGCCATAATCCAGTCTTGCATGGGCGGATCTGGCTGGTTTGCGACAGGAACTGAGCTCTCATGGATATCTAGCTACTGAATAAGTTTGGTAAATATCTGATAATAAATGAATTTTTTATCTTGTTCACAAGGAAAATTATAACAATTTTGCCAATTTTAAAGGGCCATAATCCAGTCATGCATGGATGGATCTGACTGGTTTTTGAAAGGAACCAAGCTCTTAAGATATCTAGCTACTGAACAAGTTTGGTAAACATCGGAAAATAAATGAAGACTTTATCGTGTTCACAAGAAATTGTGGACAGACGATGGATGACGGATGACGGACGAAGGGCGATCACAAAAGCTAACCAGGTGAGCTAATAAGGAAAACAAGCCCCCACCCCTTGATGGCCATTTTTATCAAAGGATCAGAATAATTTCAACAATCTTGGTTTAGGCTCATCCAAGAAACCTTTGGACCAATTTATATTCTTATAAAGCCTGTACAATGAACAAATTTAAGTTTTCACTATAATATACATAAAAGGAAAACAATCCTTTTGTGAGCATGTGAGCCAGAAATATGGAAAATCTCTATACAATCATGTAAATCAATTTTTTTCTATTGAATAGAGTTGAAAACAGTTTGGCAAAAGAAGATTTGCTCATAATGAGCAATTTCTTCTTTTGTCAGAAGAACACTACTACAGATTCAAAGGTCTGTACGACGGATAGTCAAAGTTGTGTTAGTGGGCCGGCCTGTAAAAGGTTATTATAAGTGCAGTTGGGCTTAATGTGAATAAAGTAATTCAGTCTCTTCAAAGTAGCCCAAATGCCATAGATGAGTGGTGTCAGAGAAATTCAATGATGCCAAATCCACAAAAAACAAAAGCTATAATGATTTCACTAACTAAATATATAAAACAAGAGGCCCAAGAAGGCCAGTATCGATCCACTGCAAATAGGCAAAAATTAAATCTCCAAAAAGGTCACACAAGGAACATTTCTAGAAAATTATTTGAAAATCGGCCTGACACTTTCGGAGGAGAAGATGTTTTCACTATAGCCATATAAGGCAAAATAACCCTGCCCCCTGGCGGCCATGTTTCTTGACCAATCAATATGGCTTGAAGGAATCTGATAGAGGATCATCCAAGGAACATTTCTACAAAATATTTTGAAAATCGGCATGACAGGAGAAGATTTTTTAAGTTTTCACTTTAGCCATAAAAGGTAAAATAGCCCCGCCCCCTGGCGGCCATGTTTTTCAACCAATCAACATGGCTTGAAGGAATTTGATAAAGGGTCATCCAAGGAACATTTCTACAAAATATTTTGAAAATCGAACTAACGTTTTCGGAGGAGAAGATTATTTAAGTATTCAAAAGTTTTTTCTTTTGGTTGCCATGCAAATCCGAATTTTGCAAGGATCCAAAACATTTGAAGGAATTTAGGAGAGGACATTGAGAGGATGCTTCCTATGTAGTTTCATCCCAATTGGCCAAGTGGTTAGGGAGGAGAAGACGCTTGAAGCAAAGATTTGACGCACACATGCACGACAGCCAATTCGCCATGACATAAGCTTGGAGCTAAAAATGACTAGAATTCAATAATAACAATAACCTTGTTCTTCACAATCACAACATTGTTTTTTTTCTGAATTAGAAAAACTTCTCTACTAGGCATACAAGTTGACCATAATCTCAACTGGAAAATCCAAGTGAGGAACTCCTTCAGGAACTTAAATGGATGAAATTTCAAGATCGAATTACATGGATGGACGACACTTAAAGGGCTGTACAAAGTTTCAATGCAATGCATCAAGTAGTTACTGAGATATGGACACAAAACTTTAAGCAGAATTTCTAAGAAACAAGAGAGCAAAGATGGCCCTAAATCGATCACCTGAATGATAGTAAATTAGTAGCAAATATTTAACTCCAAATATATGTGAAAATTTGATCAGGAGTGCAAATGAAACTGCAAGGAGTGGACACTGTTAAAGAAATAGCTCATCAGTAAAAACCATTTGTATCTTGAAATCTAACAAGACCTTAAATAAGAATGGAATCATAATGTTTTGTCATTTTGCGCCTTTCCTGATGCTGCCTTGCTGCCCTCTTTGTCAACAAAATCAATATGGCTTGAACAGCTTTTGTAGAGGGTCATTCAAAGAACAATTCTGCCAAATTATCTTGGAATCTGACAAGCGGATTATGGAGGAAAAGGATTTTAAAGTTTGGGTTCTGATGCCGCAGCAACTAAAGTTCTACACAGAATGTAAGTCTTTGAACAATTTTGAAAGAGGACCAACAAAGGAACATTCCTTTGAAGTTAAGTTGAAATTGGTTGAGTGGAATGGTAGGAGTTGTCATTTGTAACTAAAAGTTCAGATTACCCCTTTTGTGATGACGCCTGGTTGCTATGATTTTGTAACCAATCAATACGGCTTGAACAAATTTAGTAGTGGATCACTAAAGTAAGATTCGTATTCAATTTGATTAATATCAGACAAGGACTTTAAAAAAAATGGAATTTCCAAATTTTGTAATTTTGCCCCTTTTCTGATGCCTCCTGACTGCCATGTTTTTGAACTAATCAGTATGCCTTGAACATTCTTTGTAGAGGGTCACCCAAGGAACACTTCTACTAAATTATATTGGAATCTGACAAGCAGATTCAGAGAAGAAGTTTGGACATTTCTGACAGCAACCAAAGTTCTCAATGGAATTTAAATGTTTGAATAATTTTGAAAGAGGGCCACCAAAGGTACATTCCTGTAAAGTTTGGTTGGAATTGGTCAGGTGGCTAAGGTGGAGATGATCTTTAAAGCTAAAAGTTAACGACGGACTACGGATAGAGAGTGACCAGAATAGATCACCTTGAGCCTTTGGCTCAGGTGATCTAAATAAGGGCCATAATTTACAACAAATGCATGATGGAGTTATCTTACTTGATTCAATGCAATGCATCAAGTAGTTACTGAACTATGGACTCTTAATGTAGTTGCATGCAAAACTTTAACCAGAATTTCTAAGTCAATAAATAAAGGGCCATAATTTGCATTATATGTACCATAGAGTTATCTTACTTGATTATCTACATAGGTGTGATGGTTTGGAAGGGCTGTATAAAATGTCAATGCAATGCATCAAGTAGTTACTTAGATATGGACTCTGAATGTAGTTACACGCAAAACTTTAACCAGAATTTCTAAGTTAAATTTGTTTGCATTAATGATTATATGCAGGATTAAGTTATCTTACTTGCTTATTTACATAGGTGTGATGGTTTGGAAACATTGTAGAAAGTTTCAAAGCAATACATCAAGTAGTAACCAAGCTAATACATATGTTCTTGCATGCAAAACCTTAACCAAGGTGTGACGAGGATGCAGATGCCAGAGTGAGTAAAGAGCTCTCATATTCTCTGAATAGTCGAGCTAAAAAGGAAAACCCTCTCGTCCCATGTTTTTCAATGAATTGAAAAAGTGTGTACAATCTTGAAAGAGGGACACTTAAGGAACATCCATGCTAAATTGATTTAAAATTTGGGCAATACTTATAGACATGAAGGATTATTTTGCATACAATACACAAATGAGGAAAACATGCCCTGCCTTCCGCCATTTAAGTATTTCCAAAGGATCGAAATAATTGAACAATGTTGCTTAAAGTCACCCAAGGAACATTTGTACCATATCATTTTGAAATCAGAACAGTACCTTTGTACAAGATATTTTTTTACCATTTAATATAAGGAAAAAAAGCCTGCCCCTTGTTGGCTATGTCTTTGAACAGATTGTAATAATTAGAACAATCTAGCTAGACCCAAAAACATTTATGCCAAATAATTGACAACTCAGACATATATAAAAAATATATAAATAAGTCAAAGTTGGGTCACCTCTAGTAAGCAGCTGATAAAAGGTATCCTTTCGTATATATTTGACTTTTGTTTAACAGCCACTTGTCTTCAGCAGTCAAACTTTGACTCTCCTTCTGGTGGCTGCTTAAGACAAGTTTGACTGTAAAAGGAAAACCAGCTCACTTTCTGCTTTTCAACGGATTGAAATAATTTTCTCAATCTTGGAAGAGGGTCAACTGGAAACATATGCACCAAAATAGACAAGTACTTTTGGAGAAGAACATTTTTAAAGTTTTGCTTTCCGTTTTCTTGCAAACGGATTTTTCAGTTGGACTCAATTCTCTGAACAATATTTTAAAAAGGATTGACTAAGGATCAATCTTGTGAGATTATTTTGTGATTGGTCCACTGTTTATAGAGGAGAAGATGTTGGAACAAAATTGGGGATGGATGGACGACAGACCATGAGCATGTTGTCCTCAGAAAATTGTACATCATAATTCATATTTGTATGATGTTTTAAAGTGATCTAATGCAGAGAAACATTAAGTGAAATTTAATGACTTGTACACACATACAAAACAAGAAAGTCATATATAAGAATTTCTGACCTGAATGAAGAAAAGCTTTGGCTTATCAATCAAAGTGGGACAATTTTTAACACTGAAGATATCCAAAATATCATCAACAATGATCGGAATGCAGTCTTTTCCATACAAAGCATTCTTCCATGTAGTAAAGTTTTGTTTCCAGTCTTTCTGAGGTTCCTCTGATCCATGGGTGCTGAATACACATGCAAAACAGTCGGAATCCTTGTTGTATTTACAGTCTGCAGCTGTTCAATAAACACAATAGAAATAGATCAATGGTTGAGGGAAACAAGAAGCTTGTATAAGAGGAGTTAGTATGTTAATCTGTTAGCCTGATAGGATCATGTTTTTAACCCACAATCACATACATCAATTCTGCAGTAGATGACTTTGAAAACTTCTAGGCACAAGTATTGAGAATCTCTGATTTCTAATTACCGTAGTGAATAGAGTTGACAAAACATTGTGGCAAAAGGAGAAATTGTTTCTTATAAGCATTTGCTTCTTTTGCCCAAATTATTTATGAGTCGTCTGCAGCAGATGTGTCAAAATGTCTTCAAGTAGGAATGGGTAAAATACATAATTATATTTTGAGAAAGACACAAATTAACAAATGGTTTAAACTCAGGTTCTGTATCAAAATTATACTTTGAATTTACGTGTTACATCATTTTTACAGAAATATTTTTAAGACAGATAAATATAATAATATCCTAAAAGGTTCAAATTGAATCAAAAATACATTTTCTATGATTTCAATTGTTCTGCAAAGACATCTGCTGCAAATTTGGAGTATGTGGGAAAGCGATTCACCAAGAAGACCATGATGGTCCTATATCGCCATATTGTTCTATTTAATAGACTTTGCAATATATATAGTTTTTAATCTATACAGGGTCATCCAAGGAACATTGGTGTAGCATTATTTTCTAATCTGGGCTATACATTTGGAATAGAAGATTTTTAATTGCCATGGCAACCAGAGTTTTCCATGGAATTCAATTCTTAAAACAATTTTGAAAAAAGGACCATTTAAGGAGTATTCCTGTTAACTTATTTTGAAATTGGTTCAGGAGGAGTTATTTGTAGGTATATATGAATGGATGGTTAGACAGATGAAGACGACAGACGTTGAGTGATCACAACAGCTCACCCATTACTTTGTGCTCAGGTGATCTAATAACCAAAGCCAATTATTTTAGACTTGAAACCACTTATAATGACACTGATTGGTAATTAAAATCCATTGAAGATATTCACAGGAGAAAATAAGTACCTTTCTTTAATTTATCTTTGATGTTTGTAGAAGAGAGGTCCTTGTACACCTTGACTTTGAAATCTAGAACCTCAAACAGTTCTTTCATTTTCTCCAAATCTTTTAAAGCTCCATTCCTAGTTGAGAAATCTTCTTTATCAAAGTTTGTTTGTATAAATATCAAAGCCTGTCCTCTATACTTATGATTGAAGTCATACCCTTCTATAGAACTACTACACGCTGCCATCTGAAATTATAAGACAAGAATGATTATCTACAGAGCAAGGGTTGACTGTCTGCCCTGTATTGACCATTTTTTGGTTCTATGTGTGTATTGAATAAGTCTACAGAATCTTCAAAGCTAACATAATCAAGTCCCCAGATTTGTTTACAGGAAACTCTTAGCACTCCCTTTACAATTGTCAACAGAATTTGACTACCGAATCTGAAATATGCAGTCAACACTAAAGTATTAACACTTCTCTCACACATGTACAGTATTTAGTCCATTTTTTCCTATTATCGCTATTTGCAAATAGGGTTTATTGCCCTAATCTGTCTAAAGTATACAAACGTTATATGGAGGATGGCTCTACATGTATGAATATTGAAACACTTCTAGTACTCTAATCATAATTTTCAATTTTGCAATTTTTAGTCTGTGGCTCCCTTTTTCACTTTAATTATTATTGAATACCTTATCTATGAGTTTCAGTAGCATTTATATTGGGTAAACTTAGTACACACCTATATTAAGTTTGAATGAGTCCATGTTGGTCCATTTTCACTAACTTAAAGTATAGACTTCCCGAAGCGTGTAGTGTCAGTAACACTTGACAAAGTATATCGATGATAATTCTGCTTTAGTTAATATAATCAACATGAGCCGATAGCTCCCTTTCCCACTAATTTACAGATTGGACTACTTTTCCATTCTTAACCCTTTCCCTCATACAACAATTCTGCTAACTTTGAACATATTTTGTCAATAAATAGAAAATCTCTATAATTGAATGGATAACCTAAAAGTGGAAAACATTGTGGCAAAAGGAGAAATTGCTCGTTTTGAGCAATTTCCCCTTTTGTCACTATGTTAAACAGTTTTCAAAAATCTGTCTGCTGCAGAGGTGTCAGAAAGCGTCTATATGAGGGAAAGGGGTGTCAATAGGTCAGTGTTAAGTGCGATTTTATCAAATGTAGCTGGTTGCTCTTTTTCCGATTGTTACTTGTTGCCATATCAGACTACCTTTTTTGTATAGTGTCAGTATCACTAAATACAAAATATATGTAACCCCTTCCCGCAACTGTTTTTATGCAGACTTATCAAGTAGGCAAGGTCAACTTAGGAAAGTTTCTGCCAAATAATGTTGAAAAGAGACAAGCACTTTCAGAGTAGAAGAGTTTTTTGAGCTTTATCATTTTACCCCAATGGCCAATACTTTATGAAATTACTATTATTTAGTTAACTAACCCGTAAAAATCCACACATTTTTACTTGTTTGCACGGACAGTGATGTTAATTTGTTCCTGGTACAGACGCCAAAACTGTCAAAAGTGACTGCACTCTAACAAGGAATTTGCTCAAAATATCAAATTAATAAAACAGAACAATTTGTTCTTTACAAAATGGTGGCCAGGATCATGAGATTCATTTGACTGAATTAAGCCAATGCAATTTTGTATTGTGTTTCACATCCCTAAATGTGCGAAGGATAAAGATGTAAAATGACTAGAAATTGTTAACTAATGTTCCATTGAATTATCAGTTTTCAAAGGATTTTTTGTTCAAATTTGGAGGAAATAAATAAATCTATCAGGCAAGACAAGAACTTTTTTATCGTTCACTAAGCCAGGGACACTATATTACATGTCCCTGACTAAGCCTTCTGCATGATAAGTCTTTGAATGCTTAAATTCACGAACTTCAAATGCTCGAGGATATATACTAATTTATATAATTTTTCATTTCGACTCACGATTTGTTCTGCGTTTTTTAATTCAACTTATTGACCGACTTATTGACTGGCACCCCTCTGAGAGAACTACCTACCCAGAGACATATAAATACATGTATTGTATTATATGTCTCTGACCAGAGAGGGTGACCAGTGTGTTTATATGGGTGTCGGGTGTATTCAGCCCAATTATGAATTCGGCCTGGTCTTTTTCGGCCCAGTCTTATTCGGCCTCTTTTTTGGTATGCCGATCAAAAAAGTATAGCTGTTTACACCTTCTAACAGTTTAAGTATAAAAATTATATCCACTGAGACTTGCTGGGACCGGTACATGGACGGAACCATGAGAACTTCGGATTTTCTGACCACCATCGGCGGTATATACGGAGTGCGAATGTAAAAAATGTATAGCTACAAATGTCAGGATGTTATGTAATCAGAATAAATAAGAATTTTTTTCATTATTTCTCCCTAGCTCAAATAAACAGTTCTTGAGAACTTTATGTGTCCGGTTGAGAATAATATCGTAAATTACAAACTAAACAAATAGTTCAGATAAACATCCTATTTATAATACTCGCATTCATAATGTTTTCGGTGTTATAAGATTTACAATAGTAATTTTATTTTCGTTACTACCGAAAAAATACCGCCGCAGTGGTAAACTTTGAATACAACATCGAAATAATATACTGCAAAATATTTTTATTGTACGAAAAAATTAGTATTATTATGGTCAAATTACACCCAAATAGTCCCTTAAAAAAACTTTGTTTGCGTAGAAATGAGTATGTTTTGAATAAATGTCATTGAGTTTAAATTCATTGTAATGTGTATATGATGCACTGGAAATGATTGATTTGATCACTTTTAGTATTTTGACCTTGTTTGAAAGTGAAAGTAGAGAATGCTAAATACCGGTTTTGACCAAAATGACGGTATCTATTTTTGTCTGGTGAGTTCTTTCTTGCATGATGCATGACCCCCCCCCCCCCCCCCCCCCCCCCCCCCCCCCCCCATTTTCTTTGGCTTGTTTTAAAGCTTAGAGGAAACAAGTGTGACAATTGAGGACTGAAACTCGTCGATTTACATGGACACAAAGGAATTTATTTGGTGTATTGAAACCTTATAGATCAAACGTCATTCATAATAATAATTTTAATTATTGCCAATCATTATCAATAAGAATACTATTGTGAGTCTAAACTTCGAAAAAAAATTATATAAAACAAAAAAGGCCGAATAAGAAAAGGGCGATAAAGTGACTGGACCGAAAAGGCCAGGCCGAATACATCCCGATTCGTTTATATGTCTCTGCTCTGACCTACCTATAGTCCTTGAAAAAATACATCGCATATGCTCATTTTTCAGTGTTATTATCCTGCATAAAAAATGACAGATGATAAAACGAGAAACCGAAAGTCTAAATGATTTGGACTAACCTACCTAATCAGTAATGAGAGTTCTGAACGATTATTGATATAAGAACAAAATAAGTATAATTATCTCACCTCTCAAACAAAAAAAAAGAAGATCAGTGATTAATTGTAAATGACAAGGTGATTGGGTAATTTCGATAGGAGTTAATATTTATAAGGTTGGGTTTTTTTCTTCAAACAAACGTAAACTCTACTTTCGGTTTCATACACAGGTTTGACTAGTACACCGTAAAATAATATAAGAATGCTTCGAATAATATTGTTGTATTTTTTCATTTTAGTCGAGATTTGTTTGATGCATTAAATGTATACTATTGAACTTTATTAAACAAATTAAAGGATTAAATTGTTGTTAAAAGTTTGATTTAGTTAACCTTATCTAATACATGAAAATGTCGGCTGAACGGTTCTATAAAACAAGTAGGCAAAGGACTAGTTATTAATACTGTTTAGTATCATTCATTAATTATTTCTTCAATTAAGATTAAAGAACATACATTACTTATTCTTATTCATATGCCACATTTTATATTAGCTATATTGTGTTGAATGATTAGATTTTTAGCAAGTAGTAAGAAATAACAAGTTATTTATAATATTTTCAAATAATGAATATCCGGAAATAGACATTTTTAGAATTTTGGATAGACTTGGGCCTTTTCCTCACTTTTACCGTGCAAAATGGAGCTGAAGTCTTGCAAACTCTTTTAGCGACAAAAAGAAGAAAACTTAAAATGGTTATTGTTTATATCTGATCACACTAAAGGGTTAATAATTTCCATTGGAAATATCCCATTTGGTTGTCAAATGTTAACAGCATTCTTGATTTAAAAGCCCCTAAAATGCTCAGTTTGCATGTTTCCAAATTAGTTCTTTCTCATAAGATTCGTGCATTCGTTTAGAACGAAGAGAACTGAACCGGTTGCACTCATATCATCATCCATTGTACCCAATTGTGTCAGAAATAATCACTAACATAATGGACGTTTTGAGTTACAACCTTTATACATTCTAAACAAAAAATACAGAATACTGAAAAGAAGTATGATCTTTATGTCCCTACTAGTACTATGAACATGTTTGTTAATATGATTATAGGTGCTACCTATTTCGGGTAAACATTTATTATATGTTGTGATCGGTGAATAATTCCCCGTGAACTGCAGTTAGCCCCTTGCTTGCAGCACGATCAGTTATTTACGTCAATTACGAGTCCTACCGACCTAAGCAAAGAAAATAAAAATCATCATCAGGTTCAGCTTATATTTAACTTTAAAATATAGCCAAGATTTTACATCCATGAAATTATGATGACAGGTACAACAAATAATCAACTTGCCCTTCATAAAGTACTTCAAATAAAACGATTCCATAATTTACGGAACTACATTTGTGACAAGTCAAACTAACGTTTCCTATACTTTCTGTCGTTTTCTTTTTGGTTCATTTAGTTTAAACTTATTTATATTACATCGATTGTGAAACAAGCTTTCAGCTTATATTAATCACGCTCGATGTCTGCTTCCTGGAGACTTAAATCCCAAAGTCAGGAACATAGAACATAGAACATATTTATTGATTATAAACATACATACAATGTTTCGAACCAAATACAATGAATTAACAAATCAAAATACCAGAACAAAAAAAAAAAAAAAAAAAAAAAAAGAAAAGTCAGGACCCGCTCATCACGGGACTCGAACCAGGGACCTTTGATACAAGAGGCCGACGCTCTACCTCTGCACCACTAATACAATGACGTCACTTTTATGACGTCATATTACAGAAATTTGGATTTATAACTTCCGGAAAGTCAAAAAACCCTTACAAGTTTTTATTTGAACTCGTTTTAGAAATAGACGACGAGTGTTATTACACGCAAATTATCACACATAAAATAACTTGTGCTTGTTCCTTTATCGTGTATGTATTATCATATTTAATTATTTCCTCTAGAAGTTTTTTTTTTTTCGATATTTTCTTTTCATCCAATGAAAACGTACGAGTATCGTGACTGCGTATCACTGCATCGAAAAGTTCGCTCTGGACACAATTTTAGGAAAGACGGTATAGCAATTTTTTGCAAAGTTCATACACATTACCTATTGACGGGAAACAATTTGTTTACCCGTATGAATGATGCCACCAACAAGTCAAGTCCAATTGCAGATCACTTTGTTCACAATTATTAAATTACATCAGATCCTAAGTCATGTTGATTTTGAGGTAAAAAGTTTACAGTCGCAGGCTTTATAATCCCCTTCAATTACGACATCCTTTCTTTTCAATATCAAAATCCAATAAAGAATATAGTCTATTATTGTCTCATGATTTGTAGTCAAAATAAAATGACGAATTAAGAAATCACTCATTTGATTTGAATTTATGACCTATTTAAAAACCAAAAGTAAAAGTCTCTATTATACAAAACTACAAATAATATGCAGCCAAGTAAAATTGCTGTTTAATATATATATTTCATGTCATTGCAACTTTTCAATTTAAAGATGCCTTTCAGCGATCGCTTTAATGAACATATTGGATGTTTTCATGCCTGAAAAATGTTCCTGTACACTTAAATTCAAACTCCTAGTATCAATATCATGCGAAACAGTGCTTGCACTGATTTTTTGAAACGGGAAGTCGGGATTATAAATCTTTGAAGTCCTGGATGTTAGAGTGATTTTGCTATAACTTGGAACATTCTATTTTATTATAACAAGAAAAGAAAAAAACCTTTACAAAAAGCAGAGGTTGCTCCAGTTTATCAATTTAATTCTTTCAGTTTCTAAAAGGATGCTGCAATATAATTTATTCCTTGCCAGTATTTATCATCATTTTCATTATTGTCATTTTTGCTCACTTCCATTTCTCACCCCACTCCTTATTAAGCTCTTTGTGTTGCAGCGCCGTAAAACCCAAAACATTCTTTTTCTAACAAAATGAAAGGTATAAAACTTAACTCTTGTGATTGATTTAGGGCCATCTTGTTTAGATTTTTTATGAGGATTATTTATGCTTTTTGTTTTAATAGCATTCAAATTCTATCCTACATATATTACATATCTCAAAAAGATATGCATGGTTTTCAACGAAAAATATTATTTATCAAGTGAATTAAGGGTTATAACCACATTTTATAAGTTGGTTAACATTAAAAGCCTTTCCCATAATTACAACAAATCTGCAGCAGACAACTGAAAACATCAGTATCAGAAAATGTATCAGAAAACATTCTGGGCTAAAATATGGAAAAACATCTGAAATTGTAAAATTATAATTGAAGAGTGGAAAATACTGTGGTAAAAGGAGAAATTGCTGATGTTGAGCATTTGCTATGATGTTGTCAAAATTATGTCTCTACCAGCCACCAACACAAGATGCTGAAATGGCCTGTTTACCTATCAAACTGTGTCAGCGCTTTAATTTTAAAAACCATTAAATGAACTACTATACAGTCAGTATTTTATTTTAAAATCATAATGTACATACTCTGCATCAATATGAAATATTATATTGAATAAAGGAGTCTGTGATTGGCATAATTTGACTTGGTTTAAGGTTTTACTAATTATCTGATTTCATTTCAGGCCGGGGATGGAACTAGTCTTATGGCTTTAGAAACATTGATGACAGAGTTTTTTAATGCTTCAACAAGCAATGATAGAAAAAGGCAGATTGGTAAGTGTATTCTTTAGCATTATTCAGGTACGTGTCTATTGTATCAGTCATTATTCAGGTATGTGACTATTGTATCAGTCAATAAGCAGGTACATGACTATTGTATCAGTCAATATTCAGGTACATGACCATTGTATCAGTCATTATTCAGGTTCATGTCTATAGGATAAGTCATTATTCAGGTAAATGACTATTGATATCAGTCAATATTCAGGTAAATGACTGTTGTATCAATCAATAAGCAGGTACATGACTATTATATGAGTCATTTTTCAGTAACATGACTATTGTATCAGTCATTATTCAAGTTCATGACTATAGTATCAGTCAATAAGCAGGTACATGTACATGACTATTTCATTGGTCAATATGCAGGTACATCACTGTTATATCAATATATATTTAGGTACATAAGGATTGTTTCTGTCGATATTCAGGTACATGACTTGTATCAGTCATTATTCAGGTACATTGTACATGACTATTGTATCGGATAATTTTTATGTCAAAAATACATTACCAGTCATTTAATACCTGATATATAATCTCAATACCCTTAATTCATCCAGAAAATTGTTTGTGCCTAGCGTATTCCTCACGACTGTGTGATATACACGGTCGCCGGCAAATACCATCGCACGAGGTCACCGTGGCACTTTTAGACACACCGATTTACAGGCTAAGAATTTATTTCATTTTTCTAAATATATTTTTTTGTCTTTTTAAGCCTTTCGCTTTAATAAGTTATTTTTTATTCAGTCATTCAACAACATTGACATCTCAACAACATAAATTGTGTAAATTATTGTTTATAATTAAGTTGTTTTGTGTACACACAACTAACTGCGACGTCACGGGTGGGTTACCCCACCCGCTATTTCAGTTACGTATCCGGTGTGGCAATGACCGATCATTCTTTCAACAGTTATAGTTCCCCCAACCCTATTAGCGATAATATATTATTATCGCCTTTGTATTACATTATGTATATTAATTAAACATGAACAATTTTGGAAAATATTTGTAAAAATCTTTTTCATTAAAATGCGTTCCGTGATCAACGGATATAGTAAAAAATAAAAAATAGAAATAAATTATATTTGTTGTTGAATCGTATAAATACATCAGTAAATATTCAGATACATGACCATTGTATCTGTTATTTATTGAGGTACATGACTATTGTATCTGTCCTTATTCAGAGACATGGTTATTGTATCAGTCAATATTCAGATACACTACTATGTATCAGTCATTGTTCAGGTACATGACTATTGTATTATGTCATTATTCACAGGGTTTTTTTCTGAAAAAGGGGAAGGGGCCTGGGGCCTTTGAGAAGCGGAAAATTTCGTGGCATTTTAGACAAAAAAGGGGGAAAATTGTAAACTAGTATAATGTGCATGTTTAACTTTTATCATTACAAGGCCATCTCTCTATTTTTCATGTTCTTGAACGGCTCCTACTTTTCTACTTGCTTTTTTTTATCTAAGCTAATGTTCAAAAGTTAAATATGAAAAAAGGAAAAAATATGCTTATTTTCCGAGGGGAAGGGGCCAGTAAACGGCCCTTTTATATAAGGTTAAAAAAAACCTGATTCATGTGCATAGCTATTGTTAACTGTATCAATTTTTTTCAGCATTATTAAGGTACATGACTATTGTATCAGTTGCTTTCAGCATCATATATGTACATGACTATTGTATAAGTTATTATTCAGGTACATGACTTTTGTGTAAGTCATTATTCAGATACTTGACTACTGTATCAGTTGTTTTCAGCTTTGTTAAGGTACATGACTATTGTATCAGTTGTTTTCAGCATTATTAAGGTATACAACTATAAGCAGTCATTTTTATTAGGTAAATGACTTGTATCAGTTATTGATTGTTTGTATCAGTTATTGATTGTTTGTATCAGTTATTGATGTACATGACTATTTTATCAGTTGACATCAAAATAATGTAATAACTGTACAGAAGCTTGCCCAAAAAATTTCCTCTCTATAGTATATTGTGTGTAGAATGAATGCCATACTGGTCCTCAGTATACTGTTAAACAATTACAAGTACTTTTTAACCCATTCTATCTTACAGATGCACTTTTACTCACCTTCAGCGGATGTCTCTTGAAAACATTGTGGCAAAAGAAGAAATTGCTAATAATGTTTCCAATTTTTAGCTCCACTGGCTGAAAGCCAGTCGAGCTTATGTCATGGCGAATAGTCCGTCGTGCGTGCGTCTGTGCGTCCGTGTGTGCATTAACTTTTTCCTTTAAACCACTTCTTCTCCCTAACCACTTGGCCAATTTGGTTGAAACTTCATAGGAAGCATCCTCTCAATGTCCTCTGTTAAATTCCTTCAATTTCTTTTAATCCATCCATAATTCTGGTTTCCATGGCAACCAAAAGAAAAAAATAGTGAAATCTTAAAAAATCTATTTCTCAGAAAGTGTCAGGCCGATTTTCAAATTATTTTGTAGAAATGTTCCTTGTGTGACCCTTTATTAGATTCCTGCAAGAAATGTTGATTGGGCGAAAAACATGGCCGCCAGGGGGCGGGGCTATTTTGCCTTATATAGCTATAGTGAAAACTTAAAAAATCTTCTTCTCCAAAAGTGTTCAGCAGATTTTCAAATAATTTTGTAGAAATGTTCCATGGGTGACCCTCTATCAGATTCCTTCAAGCCATGTTGATTGGTAAAAAAACATGGCCGTCACAGGGCGGGGCTATTTTGCCAATATGGCTAAAGAGAAAACTTAAAAAATCTTCTCCTCCAAAAGTGTCAGGCCGATTTTCAAATAATTTTGTACAAATGTTCCTTGAGTGACCCTTTATTAGATTCCTTCAAGAAATGTTTATTGGTTGAAAAACATGGCCACCAGGGGGCAGGGCTATTTTGCCTTATATAACTATAGTGAAAACTTAAAAAATCTTCTTCTCCGAAAGTGTTCAGCCGATTTTCAAATAATTTTGTAGAAATGTTCATTGGGTGACCCTCTATCAGATTCCTTCAAGCCATGTTGATTGGTTGCAAAACATGGCCGCCAGAGGGCGGGGCTATTTTGCCTTATATGACCATAGTGAAAACTTAAAAAACCTTCTCCTCCGAAAGTGTTTGGCTGATATTCAAATAATTTTGTAGAAATGTTCCTAGGCTTACCCTCTATTAGATTCCTTCAAGCCATGTTGATTGGTTAACGTATTGTAGTTTTACCTGCGGTGTACATGCGGGCGCCGGCCAGTATGTTGTCCGCCCAATAACTTTAGAAGCCTTCGTCCAATCATCACCAAATTTGGTCAGAATGTGTATTGGCATAATATCTTGGACAAGTTTGAAAACTAGCCATATCGCTATGGTCATTCGAGAAGTATCACCCTTTAATTATAGAAATTACCTAAAATTGGTCTTGTCTGCTCAATAACTTTAGAAGCCTTTGTCCAATCATCACCAAATTTGGTCAGAATGTGTATTAGCATAATATCTTAGACCATATCGCTTTAGTCACTCAAGAGTTATCGCCCTTAAATTATAGAAATTACCTAAAATTGGCCACACTTTTCCCTCGAAATGGCCAAAACTGTATTAACAGTGTCCGCTCTCTAAATTTGCCTGACGTACAACCAATTATCACTATACTTGGTCTCAAAAAAACAGGACAGGCATATTTTGTGACAGTTGGTGCTCTTGTAATAAAATAATTAGACTTTTATTTATCAAGATTTTGCATATTTTCGCCTAGACGTTTTCAACCGAACCGCATGTTTTTCAAGGCATGTTGATTGGTCTTAAAACATTGCCTATAGGGGACGTAGCTGTTTTGCCTTTCATGACTATAGTGAAAACTTTGAAAATATTCTCCTCAGATTAACTATTTGCCAATTTTCAAATAATTTGGTTGAAATGTTGCTTTCAAGACCCCTCTAAAAACATGGTATTCAGGGGGGATTGGGCGGTTTTGCTTTAACATGGCTATAGTAAACACTTTGGTGACCCTCTACCATATTCCTCAAAGCTATGTTGACCAGTCTAAAAACATGGCATCCAGGGGTGGTGTTATTTTGCCAACAATGAAAACTTTAAAAATCTTTTCATGGAAATGTTTGTCCAATTTTCAAATAATTTTGTAAAAATGTTCTTTGAATACCAGATTCCATCAAGTCATGTTGATTGGTCTATATTTATGGCCTCCAGCTGTTGAGACTTTTTTGCTTTATTAGAATAAAGTGAACACTTTTTAACGTTTTTCCGCAGATAGTATGTGTCCAATATTCTGTTGCTTTATGACAGCTGAGCATGATATGTTGATTAACCAAAATGTGATCACTCATTGCCGGATTATCTGTTGGTCACATTTTCCTACACGTAACTTCTACTAAACCAATGGACCAATATCAAAATAAAGTTTAGTTCCCCTCGATAATCAGATGATTTTAAAATAATTTTGCACAAATGTTCATTAGATGACCCTCTACCAATATTGTCCAAAGTATGTTTTTCTGTTGGAAAAAAACCTGACCACCAGGGTGTGTGACCAGTTTTGCTTTTGTGTACTATAGCGTAAATACATTGAAGTTTTATTAAATCAGGTGAGCGATATAGCGCCATTATGGCCCTCTTATCTTTAGATGTTTTCTCTCTGCATTAAAACAAGTATAGAATAAGCATAATAACATGATAAAAGATTTGAACCATGCTCTAGAAAACCCAAACATATGGCATATTGTAGATCCTAATTCACATGCATGTCCACACAGTTTGATCTAACTATTCACTTGGCCAATTGGTTTTATCACAGGGTTCAAGATCATTTGACAAACATTGTCCATGGCTATCAGGTAACATTGACGCTCAGGCAGGCCTTTGTCTGGACCATGACTCATTTTATCACATCTGCCTGAGCCTTGTTTGAATGTTTGAACCTTTTCATTACAGAGGTGCTGCTGGAACAGTTCAGTCAGACACAAGATTGCTGGAAACACTGTCTTTATTACCTGGCTAACTCACAGAATGAATATGTGATGATGTACTGTATGACAGTGCTTGAGGTAGGTCTCACTTTCCTATAGAAATTAGCTCTATTGTTTCACATAAGGAAACTTTTTTTCACAATTCCATAACTATATGGATATGGGCATCTCTCTGTATGGTCTGTGATCTTGAACCCAAGTAGACAAACTTGATAATTTGCATAGAAATGTGTGTAAACTTCACTATGCTAGATTGGGTGTGAATCCCAGTTCCACCAATCTTTCTTGATAACTGAAAAATGTGATTTGTCTTCAACCATTGGACTCTTAAGCCTTTTTGGGAAATTAACCACTTGCCTGGGAAGAATATATTGAAAGCCATTCAAGACAGATATATTTAGATGAACTAGATGCTATGATATAACTAAAAAACCGTTGAAAATGGTGTTTAATTCCAATCAATTGGATGAGTGATGTGTATATTTTGCCTATCAGTTCTTGTTGACATTTTACAATATAATACAATACAATATATTTTACTACTTTCAGGCAAATTTGCCTATTGTACATCTTAGTCATCAATTATTCTTCAAAACATTGGTCTTGCAGTGAGTTGCAATCTTGTCCTCGTCAGTTCCCTTTCTGCTAAAAACATTTCAACCAGAATTATCGATCTCCAACTTATTTGATACAGGTGTCTTTGGGAAAAGTTTGACTGAAAAAGAATGTTTCACTAAGGAATGACACAGTATATCCCATAGTTTGTGAACCAAAGCTGTGATTTAAATACCAAATGTGTATACAAATTATGTGTTGAGAGTATTTAAATCCAATAGATTATAGCATAAAAGAAAAAAAAAATTGAAAAACTTAAAATGCACAGAATTAAAGTATCTGCATTCTTTTATTTTTGTTATCAATATTGAAAGTAAAATACTTTTAATACAAATTGCTAAAATAATTTTAAAAAAGTAAATTCACTCAGTTTCTCTTGCGTGATTGAGTGTATAAAAATAGCAAAGATCGTCCAACAAATATAAACACAAAACATTGCATGATGCTCCAATACCATGATAACACGACCAACTACAAAAACATATTCCCTTTAACCAGCTCATACATTTTGCTTGAATGGCTCATGTCGCATTATTCATGGGTATATTGACCAAAATAGAGGTGATAGAAACCACAATCAAAAAGAGCTTTTGTGTACTTGCTATTAAACCGGGGTTTGTTAGATAAAAGTTTTATTAAAAAAGTCTTGTGATTCCCACTTTTGAATTTAGTTTGGGAGAGCAAAAGTCTGTATAGCAAGGTTGGGTTCCTTTCTTTTTGATAATATTCTGCTATTACTGTTGAGGAATTGTTAGAATTAATATTTCTGCTGATTCAGTAATGTATTGTACATGATTATTATGAATGCATTTTATCTTATTGATAACATAATGCCTTCACATTCTTTATATTTACCAGAACTTAATCAATAGGCAGTGGATAGGATTCCCTGTGGAGATAAAGAGAGAGATTCGAGGTCTCCTGAACCAGTTTCTGCTGGACCATCATGCCAAAGTACCCTCGTACATTCGAAACAAATTGGTCAAGTTGGTTGTAGACATCGGTCGTATTGACTGGCCACACTTTTATCCGGAGTTTTTCACAAGTATTGTACAGGTAACAATAAGAGTTTTATGTTCTGCCACATCAAGATATGGAAAATATTTATAAATGAATAGATAATAAATTTGAAAAAATTATGGCAAAAGGAGAAATTGCTCACTCCTTTGCCACAATATGTTCAAATGATGTCTGCTGCAGATGCGTTATGATATGTCTGCATGTGAGAAAAGGTTAATTTGTAAAATAGTCTCTAGCGTTTACCTTATTATGTGGTTTTCAGAAAAAATCCTGCTTTGAAAATATCAAAGGGAAATGAATGTAACAATTGAAGTATTGATAAAATCATTTTGATGCTGAATTGAAAACATTGTAGAATATGCATTATTTAGGGCAAATTTAGCTCAACTGAGCACGAAGAGCAGGTTCAGCTATTATGATAATGTGGTACCTGGCGTCCTTTTGTCCACAAATTTCTTGAAACATCTTATTTGAAACAACTGAGTTAATTGTTCAAAGAATCTAATTATATGTCTATATAAGATGCATTTGGAAATAATTTGTCACAAATGTTCCTTGAATAAACCCACTACAATGATTGTTCAATTTATTCTGATCCATTGAAAACATTGCCACCTGTGGGAAGGGCTTGTTTTCTTTATATGTGTTGAATAAGAACAACGAAAACCACTTCTAAACATCTATTGAATCCGGTGAGCGATGTAGGACCATCATGGTCCTCTTGTGCCTTGAAGCCTGTAGATGCTTCAAAAGTTATCTGTATTAGTAAAAAAACAAGGTAGTGGTTTTTAAATCAGTATATTTATACTGTCTAGATCAACTCAATGAGGTTTTTTAAACTTATTGAAAAAGAAAATAATATTCGAAAAAAGTAGTATGATGTACAGGATGAATGAAAGTTTAATTGTTGCACAGAACAGAAAACATAAGGGGGAATTTAAAAAAAGAAAATATCCAACAATGACATAATAGGCCACACAAGACTTGGTGTAAGATTAATCTGGTACATGCCAAAACCCAACAAATAAAAAGGTTTACTTGATAAAAATGATATTTTATGTGTCATCTGTTTGAACTATGTCTGAGGAAAAACATGGTAAGTCTTGACCCAATAAAGGGGAATTTGAGACATTTCGTAAGCAAATTCTCCTTTTCTCAAAGAAAATGTTTTAAACTTTTTGTCTGCTGCAATTGTCCCAGAAGTCATCTGCAACAGGTAAAGAGATGTCCATGTTGACGAAGCTCTTGTCTTTATACCAGCTTGTACAGCAGTCGGAGACGACAGCCCTGGGCATTATACTGCTGCAGACGGCATCAGAAGAGTTAGCTGTACCTAGAGAAGATCTAGCCATGTCACGGAAAGAAGAGTTACATAAACTACTGCTTCAACAAATACCCACTGTACTTAGTCTTCTTAACAGTAAGTTATTTCGGTTATCACACTGGAAGCAGCCAATCTATTTTACCCTTTCCCACCTGCAGACACAGTTGCATGATGCCTTGGCAGCAGACAATATTTGAAACCATTGTGACAAATGGACAAATTGTTTATAATGAGCAATCTGTCCTTTTACAACAATGCTTTTTTCAATTCTTTTGAGTTGCAATTATCTTCCTTTTTTAGCTGGACTATTCGAAGAATATGCGAGCTATATCAGTCACTTGTGCGTCGGCGTTGGCGTCGGCTTTGCAACTTTTGTTAAAGTTTTGCATGCAAGGCTTTTTCTTACAAACCACAGATGCTATTGCTTTGAAACTTCACACACTTATTGGACATCATCAAATGACCTGGCAGGAAAAGTCCCATAACTCTATATCAGAATTTGACACAATTATGCTTTTTCTCAAAAATCACAGGTGCTATTACTTGCAAGTCCCAATACTCTATATCAGATATACAATTATGCACCTTTTTGGACTTAGAAATTATGTTTAAAGTTTTGCATGCAACTACATTAAGAGTCCATATCTCTGTATTTTCTTGATGCATTGCATTGAAACTTTATACAACGATTCCCAACCATCACACCTATGTATATTATGAAGTTAGATTACTCTAACCTGCATTTACTGCAAGTTATAGCCCATTTTGACTTTTGAAATTCTGGTTAAAGTTGTGCATGCATGGATATATCTCAGTAACCACTAATGATATTGACTTGAAACTTCATTCATGTCTTCAGGGTCGTCCGACAGTCAAGTTAGATAATTCTTGTATGAATTTAGTACAACTTATGGCCCTTGTTTGACTTTTAAAATTTGGTTAACGCTTTGAATGCATGGCACGATCATGCACACGTTTCAGTAACAACCCAGAGTTGATTTAAAGCTTCAATATAGTCTTTAAAGGTATCAAACAATCAGATTAGGTAATTCCTGACTGAATTTATTATAAATTATGGCCCTTTGTGAAGTTACAATTTTGGGATGAAGTTTTGCATGCTAGGCCTAGTCTCACAAACAGCAGATGCTATTCAAACAAGCCTTATCCAACTTGATTTATATTTCTATACTATCAAGCCACTATCTCAGTAACAACTGTTGTCTATAGTATCAAATGGCCAAATAGTCGAGCATGCTTTCTTGCGGACAGCTCTTGTTTAGATTTTCCATAATTTTTTCAAGACGTTTTCAAAATCATCTGTTGCAGATTTGTTGTTTGTGGAAAAGGTGGGTTATATTTTTATAGAAACACAAGTATTTTCTATTTGGTCTGATTGTATGAATGAAAATGAAGGCTCATACTGACAGTTCAAAAAGAAAGATCAATATAATGGGTACAAGAGAGCTTGCAATCTTGTTTTTTCAGCCCTGTTAACCCTTTCCCACCTAGAGAATTGGCTATTTTACTACCTTATCTCCATATAAGGCTATGCTATCTGATAACAAAAAACCAATAAACTAATGATAAAAAAGTGACACCATTTCCATAAACATTATTGGAAAAATGTACTGATTTGACACCTGTCTATTTTATACCACTATTACTGTATCAAATATTGTTTAAACAATTTTTGTATAAGGATAAAGTCTGTAGCCAATTAAATTGTCTTTCTAATGGTATAAAAAAAATATATCATTGGAAGAGTATAGTATCTAAGACATGGAATGAAGAATAGGGGATAGATGTTTTTTCTGTGTTTTTTACTGTGATAAATTAAATGAACATTTGTGTTTGTAATGCTTATATTAGTAAAAAACACAATACTAAATAAACTATTTAAATGTTAAATCTCAATAAGGAAACACATAAATGAATGAGTTTGGATGATTGGATAGTTGTTGAATGATAACATTAATCAGAAAAGAGACTCATCAACAGAATCGAACAAAATCAGCCATCTTTAAATACAGACATAATATTTCAGTAACTAATTATAAAGTGTAAGCTAATTGATCTGATCAATTGATTGTTCTAAAACGAACTGACATCGTCTTTTGTCCGTCTGTAACATTTTACGCATTGCATGATGGTCATTTCATTATTTTATTACCCCTAATTTAATGGACATGCCAGCAGATGCTACCAATCAGCGTATCAAAGCCAGATCGGTGCTTGATGGTTTTTTGATTGAGTTTTATGACCTTTAAATTCCAATAAACAACAGTACAATGTGATTGACGCCTTTTGACACATTGTTTTCTTCTTAATTTCTATACGATGCCATACAGGTTGTACTGTTGTAATAAAGACATAATGGGAAGGTGAACACGGCCGCCGTGACATGATTGAAAATTATTGAAATAGTGTCAAAATCTAATCAACCATAAGAGTTTTGTACACAGTTTTGCCTAGATAGTTTCAAAGTTGTCTGGTGCAGATTTGCCATATGTGGGAAAGGGTTAATTGTCCAAACCGTCCGTTATGTTTTATTTGCACCCCATTCCGTTTTATTTCAATTATAAGTATCAGTATACCCACCAATTAATTTGGATTATCCATTATCCACACATGACAAATTCGGAAAATCTATTTCACTTGCTGCACACAGCATTTGTCCCAAATGTGTTGTGTAAAGGATTTGTGTCACACCATACGAAAGGGGGGGGGGGGGGGATTGTGCTGACGCAGTTCACTTGAGTAAAATGCTCACGCGCTATGACGTAAGCATTTCCCATAGGCTCTCCCAAAATTCGGTGGTAAAATCTGTGACCTTTTGTGTTTGTGAAATTGGATGATTTCATTTGGATTATAAAGGATTTTTATGCAGGTTTGTGAGAAATCATTTGGATTACAAGGGATTTTTATGCAGGTTTGTGAGAAATTATTTTAAAATTCATCATCTAACAAACAAATTTATAAATATTTTGAAAGTTTGGTCGACTATAAAAAAATGAATTTACCCTTTTATTGAACACGTCGACCATTTTCTTGTTGAAGACGCGTTTGTAGCAGACGACTTTTGAAAAACATCGTGACTAAAGGAGACAGCAATTTGCTCAAAATTAGCAGTTTCTCCTTTTACCATAATGTTTTCAACATTACCATTATGTTTTCAACTGTTTGCAATGATTATACTTTATAGAATTTCCTAATTTCGAATGTTTTTTACACATGCCAAGGTCGTGTTTTTGTTTACCTTCCATGGACACGCAGTGTAAGAATTGCGCATACAGAAATACACAGCATGGTATTATATTATCATTTACTGGCACACTTTATATAGTAACAATATGTTGTGATCCTTGGAACTGCATTTTGAATAATTGAAGTTTAGGTTTATTAACTTTCGGGAGTAATTTTCTTACGGAAAAGTCGAGAATTAAGCTGTTGAAAATCAGACGCGGGCGAATGCGTATCTATTGGGGAATGGATGGAGGCGGGCGAATGCGTATCTATTGGGGAATCGATAGAGGCGGGCGTTTGCGTATCTATTGGGGAATGGATAGAGGCGGGGGAATGCGTATATAAGTGGGAAAGGGTTAAGAACTGTTTAACTCTAGGAACTGATTGTACATACCCCATACAGCTGGCAGATATTGAATAGGTTGAATGGTCAGTTATCTCTTTCCCACATACAACAAGGCTATAGCAGAAATGAGTGCAATATTATTAAAGGCGATCGCAGCAGTTTCGATTCTAGCGTTAAATGTATATATTGTGCAGGGTTCATTCAAGACTCAAAATTCATTGGGGCCATGTGTCCCTACTAGCAAAAAAAAGTGGGGACATAATTGTTACCAAAAAAGGGGACAATATTTGACAAACATATTTACCGTGAATTTAGACTTTACTGTTGTTACTAAAACAGGGGACAATATTTGACAAACATATTTACCATGAATTTAGACTTTACTGTTGTTACTAAAACAGGGGACAATATTTGACAAACATATTTACCTGGAATTTAGACTTTACTGTTGTCTGTTGTTACTAAAACAGGGGGAAATATTTGACAAACATATTTACCATGAATTTAGACTTAACTGTTGTTACTAAAACAGGGGACAATATTTGACAAACATATTTACCATGAATTTAGACTTTACTGTTGTTACTAAAACAGGGGACAATATTTGACAAACATATTTACTTTGAATTTAGACTTTACTGTTGTTACTAAAACAGGGGACAATATTTGACAAACATATTTACTTTGAATTTAGACTTTACTGTTGTTACTAAAACAGGGGACAATATTTGACACACATATTTACCATGAATTTAGACTTGACCGTTGTTACTAAAACAGGGGACACTATTTGACAAACATATTTACCATGAATTAAGATTTTACTGTTGTTACTAAAACAGGGGACAATATTTGACAAACATATTTACTTTGAATTTAGACTTTACTGTTGTTACTAAAACAGGGGACAATATTTGACAAACATATTTACCATGAATTTAGACTTTACCGTTGTTACTAAAACAGGGGACACTATTTGACAAACATATTTACCATGAATTTAGACTTTACTGTTGATACTAAAACAGGGGACAATATTTGACAAACATATTTACCATGAATTTAGACTTTACTGTTGTTACTAAAACAGGGGACAATATTTGACAAACATATTTACCATGAATTTAGACTTTACTGTTGTTACTAAAACAGGGGACAATATTTGACAAACATATTTACTTTGAATTTAGACTTTACTGTTGTTACTTAAACAGGGGACAATATTTGACACACATATTTACCATGAATTTAGACTTTACTGTTGTTACTAAAACAGGGGACATTATTTGACAAACATATTTACCTTGAATTTTCTTCCTTTATTGATTTAAACAATTAACATTTTGCTACTATTAACCTCTAACTTGAACTTTGAACTTATTTACAGTGTAAAACTAGATTGAATTATTGTTATTTTCACTTTAAATAATATTAAACACAAATTAAGGGGCAGAAAAAAGTCATATCATTGGCTGTGGTTTCCGAGAAAAATGAAGCATTTCCACTATTGATGTGAAAGGTGAGATAAACACAGTCTAAAATGTTCAAATAGGCTTGTATATTTATGAAGCGTGGGTTCTCTTTTGCTAGCGAATAAACAGTTTTGAGTGCTAATGTAATGGCCTCTTCCTTTTTGCTGTTGGCCTTTTTGACAACTTGTTCAAAGTTCAGCTGCAGATTTTCACCAAGCACAGAGACCTCCTGGTTTTTGCTGTCTGCGTGCCTCTTTAATGTACTGGTCTGAAAATTAGAAGTACCTTCCGACAATGCATTTGATTTTTTACATTTGATGCAGAAATTGCAGTACATTAGCTGTTTTTCTGCATCATAGCGTAGCCTTTGAAAACTGCTCAGCCACGCATTTTGAAGATATTTAATGAGCCGACCAATGAAATCAAAATTTACATCAATAGCGTCACTGATGTCTAGGATATGGCGCACTAGATTCAGTTAGTACGAAACCAAAATAAATGAAGTAACAGACCATCTGGAAAAAACTTGCGCCTGATTGACTGCCTGGACAAGATATTGATGCGTGCTCTGGAATGAACCCTGTATTACATAATAATTGATAAATCGAGATCAACCTGCACATTTGTGCATTTCGATCCAACTCAACATTGTTTGCTGATTAGTGACGGACAGTTTTTGTGAATTTAAATCTGACAGATTTCTATACTTCAGTACTTGTCATAAATATGCCAAGATGGGTTTTTCTGGAACGCAGTTCATACATATATATATATAAGAAGTGTATATGTGACATGTAGTATTTTTAGATCAAGGCTTATCCGATCACTCTGATCACTCATCCGTCTGTCTGTCTTTTTTCTAAGGCAATACTTTCAGTTAAGTCTCTAGCCTCACCACATAAATAAAATCTTATTTAATTTGAAAAGAAGTCTGGTTACCTTTGATTTTAAAGTTAAATTTTAATACAGTAATGAATGTTATTCATTCAAATTTTTAAAGAATTCTGAATGTTTGAACATTAAAAAAAAAAAATATCTTGATAGCTACATTTTTACCTTTTATTTTTCTAGTCATAAAAAAAGTGAAGTGTTGCCACACAAATCATGTAAATCTGAAAATAGTGTTTGAAAATGTTGAGATGTTCTATATCGCATTGGCCAAAGTATAGGGTATACAGAAGAAAGGCTCAGGAAACTTATCCAAGCCTGGTTACCCCATATTTTTTATTTCATATTTCTGAAGATAAGGTAATAAGCTATCAACACACCAACTTTCATAAAACTCTGAATGTAAAGGTTCAATCACTTAATAACTTCATGTATGTAGAAGTATCAATTTCCTGTGAACAGTTTCACAGTGTTTTCAATTCTTTAATAAAATTATAACTCCAATTGTTCAGATATTTTATTATTATGACTTTTTAAGAAAGAAGAAATTCATTTGGATTAGATTTCTGTTTTTCCCACAATAATTTGTCCAAAGCAGAAACTTAAAAAGTCATCCTTATGTGGTCCAAAGGCAAGCTTTAATCACACTGTGTATCTTTCTCATCTAAGCCTTAGCTGTTAGCCAATACAGCACTTGCCAGGGTAATACCTATTGTCTAAGGGATCACTGCTCCATTGCCTGTACATATCCTTCATGCTCTGACTGTGGTTATAGTTAAATATTTATATTATTATAGTTGATGAGTTATGTTACTTCTGTTGTTTACATGGTAATGATTTGTTTATAGGTATTTTAGAGATGGTTCTAGAAAAGCACAGACATCTTGTATCAGCCACACCCCCTCCCTCCCCAACCCATGGGGAATCACCAATGAGGAAAAATTCAGCATTATTATTCACATCATCACCATTGAAATCAGGTATTAGTTCACTGTTTTCTCTTGCATAAAAACCTTTCCCTGATGAAGATGAATTATAACTTTGCAGAATGTATTGTTTTATGACAAAGTAGGAAAAGGGGACATTGCACTGTACCTGCCATGATTTCAACTCTGTCATAATAAACTACTTCAACAAGTTTTATGTTCTGTTCTTTAAATGTTTTCAAAAGTTTAAAAAAAACCAGAAGAAATGGCTATAGCATTGTAATGAGCAGTATAACAAAGTCTTGTAAAAATTTAAACTGATGGAGAATAATTAACACTTTCCCTCATATAAACGCTTTCGGACGCCTCTGCAGCAGACAGCTTTTTGAAAACATAGTGACAAAAGAAGAAATTGCACAAAACGTTCTCCTTTTGCCACAATGTTTTCCACTTTTAGTCATAGGTTATCCATTCAATTATGGAGATTTTCTATGTTTTGACAAAATACGTTCAAAGTCGTCATGCAGAATTGTAGTATGAGGGAAAGGGTTAACCCTTTCCCTCATATAGACGCTTTCTTACGCCTCTGCAGCAGACGGCTTTTTGAAAACATAGTAACAAAAGAAGAAATTGCACAAAACGTGCAATTTCTCCTTTTGTCACAATTTTTACCACTTTTAGTCATAGGATATCCATTCAATTATAGAGATTTTCTATTTCTTGATATATGTTCAAAGTCGTCTGCTGCAGAATTGTCGTATGAGGGAAAGGGTTAAACAGTTTGCTGATACATTTTTACAAGTTGTCTAATTCTAAACATCAGAAACAAAATATAAAAGTTGTCTAATTCGGAACATCAGAAATAAAAATAAGTGCAAAATCTGGACGGTTGGGAATATACATTTATCAGATTTGAAAAAAAAAATTGTAAAGGTGAAATTTTGCATATTTTGAGGAATTTCTCCTTTTTCCGTGTTGCCTGCTGCATGGAGATCAGGGCTTTGCAGATATAATATTTAAGGCTGTATTTCTATGTAAATATTATACCATAGAAGACTGTTGATGATAACATTCCAGGAAAAGTAGAAAGTGTTCTTATTTGGAATTTGTTTGTAATCTTGTTTTGTTTTTCTCAAAGTGGTATTTTCGAACGAGCAAATTTTGTCATATTTGGATTAAACACTTTCTCACTTGCTTTAGAATTTCGACAAGTTTTCAACGGAGGGCTTATGAAAATTACATGGCAAAAGCAAAAATTGCTCATTAAAAGCAAATTCTCCTTTTGCCACAATGTTTGAAACACTATTATATATACTTTCTTTTATTTTTATTTCTAATAATTTGTCAAGATTGCCAAATTTGTTCGCTGCCTTTTTTTAGCTCACCTGTGCACAAAGTTGTGATTATTGTGGGGCGTGGGCGGGCTATTTTGCCTTATATGGCTATAGTGCAAACTTAAAAAATCTTCTCCTCGAAAAGTGTCAGGCCGATTTTCAAATAATTTTGTAGAAATGTTCCTTGGGTGACCCTCTATCAGATTCCTATAAGCCATGTTGATTGGTCGAAAATCATGGCCGCCAGGGGGGGCGGGGCTATTTTGCCTTATATAGCTATAGTGCAAAATTTAAAAAATCTTCTCCTCCAAAAGTGTCTGGCCGATTTTCAAATAATTATGTAGAAATGTTCCTTGGATGACCCTCTAACAGATTCCTTCAAGCCATGTTGAATGGTCAAAAAACATGGCCGCCAGGGGGCGGGGCTATTTTGCCTTTTATGGCTATAGTGAAAACTTAAAAAATCTTCTCCTCCAAAAGCGTCAGGCCGATTTTCAAATAATTTTGTAGAAATGTTCCTAGGTTGACCCTCTATCAGATTCCTTCAAGCCAAGTCGATTGGTCGGAAACTATGCCCGCCAGATGGCGGGGCTTATATAGCTAAAGTGAAGAAAAAGAATCAGGTGAGGGATTCCAGGGCCATCATGGCCCTCTTGTTTGTATTTGGGAAATGCCTTCAAAGGGTTACCATATTTCACATGATTCTTATTAGAGTTCAACGTTATGTTTGGCTGACAAATTTTCTTATTTTATTTATTTGGTTTCAGATTCATTCATGAGTAACATTTTCAAGTCACAAGGAAGTCATGTTCACCTGGAAGCTTTACCACCCCTTGACAGCGGTTCCCAGCATTTGTGCTCTCTAACATTGAACTGTTTAGCTCACTACTTCAGCTGGATACCGCTCTCATCTACCATCACCCCAGCTTTACTTAGTACTATCTTTCATTTTGCCGGTTTTGGCTGTGAAAATCATGGAGGTCGAACGATGAACTCTGGGGCAAAGTTTAATTCTTTATCAGATCACCTAGGAATTCTTGCAATGAACTGTATCAATGAGCTACTATCAAAAAATTGTGTTCCCATTGAATTTGAGGACTATCTTCTGCAAATGTTTCAGCAGACATTTTATCTTTTACAAAAGCTTACAAAAGACAGCAGTACTTGTTCAAGTGGAAATCGATTGACTGAGTTAGATGATAAGTAAGTAGTCTAAGATATTTATATACTGAGATTCAACATTGGAAAAGGGGTTGTGGTAGTTCAGTGGTAAGAACGTCTGTCTTGAAAGCAGGAGATCTGGGTCTGATCTCAGGTTGGGCCATACTAAAGACTTTCATAAAAGTATAAGTGACTTCCCTCCTAAGAATCGCCGTGAAGTTGCGTTTGAAGCCAGCATGTGCTCCTTTCCTAGTATAGGTGCAGACTGGTTCATGTGAATCAGAATAGTTTTAGCTCGGTTATCCATTCGTCCTCCCATTTAATCAAGAACTAGACAAGAGTGTCTTATCAGGTTAAATACGTGGGTTTGGTAGATAATCAATAGATAACTCTCCATTCATAAATTATATAAAATAAATGGAGACATTTTCACACAAAGCTACAAACAAAATCCTACACTTATTATACCCCCACAAACGAAGGGGGTATACTGGAATCAGCCTGTCTGTTGGTCTGTCCGCAAAATCTGTTCCGTTGTACTCCTCCTTCAGTTTCTACCTGATTTACTTGATACTTGGCATAAATGTTAATTTAGGAGTAGTAGATGTGCAAGACGCAAATTTCATGTCCCTGTGACCTTCACCTTGACCTCTGACCTTGAAATAGGATTTTTTTTTGTTAAAATCTAATCTCTGTCCGTCCGAAAATCTGTTCCGTTGTACTCCTCCTTTAGTTTCTACCTGATTTACTTGATACTTGGCATAAATGTTAATCAGGAGTAGTAGATGTGCAAGACGCAAATTTCATGTCCCTGTGACCTTCACCTTGACCTCTGACCTTGAAATAGGATTTTTTTTTTTGTTAAAATCTGATCTGTTGTACTCCTCCTTCAGTTTCAACCTGATTTACTTGATACTTGGCATAAATTCTAATCAGGAGTAGTAGATGTGCAAGACGCAAATTTCATGTCCCTGTGACCTTCACCTTGACCTCTGACCTTGAAATAGGATTTTTTTTCTGTTCAAATCTAATCTCTTGTACTCCTTCAGTTTCAACCTGATTTACTTCATACTTGGCATAAATGTTAATCAGGAGTAGTAGATGTGCAAGACGCAAATTTCATGTCCCTGTAACCTTCACCTCTGACCATGAAATAGGATTTTTTTTTTGTTAAAATCTTATCTGTTGTACTCCTCCTTCAGTTTCAACCTGATTTACTTCATACTTGGCATAAATGTTAATCAGGAGTAGTAGATGTACAACACGCAAATTTCATGTCTCTGTGACCTTCATCTTGACCTCTGACCTTGAAATAGGATTTTTTATGCCCCCGGAATCACTGATTCGGTGGGCATATAGTTTTTGGCCTGTCTGTCTGTCTGTCTGCACGAAAAAAACTTTAACCTTGACCACTACTTTTGAACCATAACAGGTACGGCTACCATATTTCACATGTGTATTCCTTGTGACATGACCTTTCTGTCAGTACCAAAATATTTGACCTTGCGACCTTGACCTAGATGTTGCCATTCTCGAAAAAAACTTTAACCTTGGCCATTACTTTTGAACCATAACAGGTACGGCTACCATATTTCACATGTGTATTCCTTGTGACATGACCTTTCTGTCGGTACCAACATTTTTGACCTTGCGACCTTGACCTTTAACCTAGATGTTGCCATTCTCGAAAAAAACTTTAACCTTGGCCATTACTTTTGAACCATAACAGGTACGGCTACCATATTTCACATGTGTATTCCTTGTGACATGACCTTTCTGTCGGTACCAACATTTTTGACCTTGCGACCTTGACCTTTAACCTAGATGTTGCCATTCTCGGAAAAAACTTTAACCTTGGCCATTACTTTTGAACCATAACAGGTACGGCTACCATATTTCACATGTGTATTCCTTGTGACATGACCTTTCTGTCAGTACCAACATTTTTGACCTTGCGACCTTGACCTTCGACCTAGATGTTGCCATTCTCAAAAAAAACTTTAACCTTGACCACTTCTTTTGAACCATAACAGGTAAGGCTACCATATTTCACATGCGTATACCTTGTGACATGACCTTTCTGTCAGTACCAAAATTTTTTACCTTGCGCCCTTGACATTTGACCTAGATGTTGCCATTCTCGAAAAAAACTTTAACCTTGACCACTACTTTTGAACCATAACAGGTACGGCTACCATATTTTACATGTGTATACCTTGTGACATGACCTTTCTGTCAATACCAAAATTGTTCACCTTGCGACCTTGACCTTTGACCTAGATGTTGCCATTCTCGAAAAAAACTTTTAACTTTGACCACTCCTTTTGAACCATAACAGGTACGGCTACCATATTTCACATGTGTATTCCTTGTGACATGACCTTTCTGTCAGTACCAACATTTTTTACCTAGCCACCTTGACCTTTGACCTAGATGTTGCCATTCGGGGGCATCAGTGTTTCACAAACACGTTTCACAAACACATCTTGTTTTTAGCTCACCTATGCACGAAGTGCAAGGTGAGCTTTTGTGATCACTGAATGTCCGGCGTCCGTTGCGTCGTCTGTCCGTCCGTCCGTCCGTCTGTTTACAATTTCCTACAAATGACTTCTTCTACTAAACCAATGGACAGATTTCAAAATAACTTCACAGGAATGGTCCTTAGGTGGTCCCCTTTCAAAGTTGTTCAAAGAATTTAATTCCAAGTAGAACTTTGGCTGTTGCGGCATCAGAAAAGGGGAAAATTGCCAAATCTTAAAAAATCTTCTTGTCCAAATGTGCTGGCCCGATCTGAAAATTATTTTGCACAAATGTTCCTTAGGGCACCCATTACCAAGATTGTTCAAATATTTCCGATCCGTTGAAAAACATGGCCGCAAAAGGGGGCGGGGCTTGTTTTCCTTATATGTGCATTGTTAAAACTTTAAAAAATCTTCTTGTTCAAAAGTACTGGCCAGATTTCAAAATAATTTCACAGATATGGTCCTTAGGTGGTCCCCTTTCAAAGTTGTTCAAAGAATTTCATTCCAAGTAGAACTTTGATTGCTGCAGCATCAGAAAAGGGGGAAATTGCCAAATCTTAAAAAATCTTCTTGTTCATAAGTGTTGGCTCGATTAAAAAATTATTTTGCACAAATGTTCCTTGGGACACCCCCTACCAAGCTTGTTCAAATATTTCCGATCCGTTGAAAAACATGGCCGCAAGGGGGTGGGGCTTGTTTTCCTTATATGTGTATTGTTAAAACTTTAAAAATCTTCTTGTCCAAAAGTACTGGCCAGATTTCAAAATAACTTCACAGAAATGGTCCTAAGGTGGTCCCCTTTCAATGTTGTTCAAATAATTTAATTCCAAGTAGAACTTTGGTTGCTGCGGCATTAGAAAAGGGGAAAATTGCCAAATCTTAAAAAAACTTCTTGTCCAAAAGTGCTGGCCCGATTTAAAAATTATTTTGCACAAAATTTATGTTCCTAAGGGCACCCTCTATGAAGATTGTTTAATTATTTCCGATCTGTTGAAAAACATGGCCGCAACGGGGCGGGGCTTGTTTTCCTTATATGTGCATTGTTAAATTTTTAAGAAACTTCTTGTCCAAAAGCACCTGCCTGATTTTAAAAAAAAATTGGCACAAATGCTCCTTGGGTGACCTTCTACCAAGGTTGATCAAATAAATCCGATCCGTTGAAATACATGGCCACCAGGGGGTTGCTTGTTTTCCTTATATGTATAGAGTAAAAACCTTTGAAAACTATTGAAGTTCTATTAAATCAGGTGAGCGATATAGGGCCATCATGGCCATCTTGTTTGTTAATCAGGAGTAGTAGATGTGCAAGACGCAAATTTCATGTCCCTGTGACCTTCACCTCTGACCTTGAAATAGGATTTTTTTCCTGTTCAAATCTAATCTCTTGTACTCCTTCAGTTTCAACCTGATTTACTTCATACTTGGCATAAATGTTTATCAGGAGTAGTAGATGTGCAAGACGTAAATTTCATGTCCCTGTGACTTTCACCTTGACCTCTGACCTTGAAATAGGATTTTTTTTGTTAAAATCTAATCTGTTGTACTCCTCCTTCAGTTTCAACCTGATTTACTTCATACTTGGCATAAATGTTAATCAGAAGTAGTAGATGTGCAAGACGCAAATTTCATGTCCCTGTGACCTTCACCTCTGACCTTGAAATAAGATTTTTTTTTGTTAAAATCTAATCTGTTGTACTCCTCCTTCAGTTTCAACCTGATTTACTTCATACTTGGCATAAATGTTAATCAGGAGTAGTAGATGTGCAAGACGCAAATTTCATGTCCCTGTGACCTTCACCTCTGACCTTGAAATAGGAATTTTTTTCTTAAAATCTAATCTGGTGCGACATACTCCTCCTTCAATTTCAACCGGATTTACTTGAAACATGGCAAAATGGAGCCGTTTTGTATGGCATCAGCCTGTCGGGTGGTCGGTCCAGATAAAAGGAGCCGTTTTGTGTTTGATATCATCTTAGTATTTCTTTTTGATACTGATATTCAAGTTGTCTGAGTCAAGATAATACTGTGAGATATAATTTGTGTCAGGGGTTGGGGTGGGGGTATTAATCACCTTTGGTGATAGTTCTAGTTTATTTTGTGGCACAGTCTTAACTTTAAAGGTAAATGGTATTGATGACACCGGTTAATTTCCCGCCATGCGTCATGTCAAAACAATCAAGTATCGAAACCTTCTTCGGCAACATAAGTGGTGGTAGGGGTCAAAGAAAAGCTAAAGTAAGTGAGACAATACATAGTTAATTGGGTGTTTTTGGTGTTGGATACTATATCCTAACAAATTCAAAAGAGTTGTGATAATTAAAATAGTTAAGGTCAACTGAAAATTAGGTAGATCTAAGGACGAGTGAATTTTTCAAGTTACTAGTCCTACAGGAATAGTAGCATGTGACAAATATTTACACCCCTGCTCTGCTAATATGTTTGAATATTATAATAAACATTTAGCAGTGGATAATAAAGCATAAGCAGTTAACATTGCATAATATAGGGTAAACTGTCAATAGTGAAAAATATAGGTTAATCAGTTAACCCTTTCCCTCATATGACAATTCTGCAGCAGACGACTTTGAACATATTTTGTCAAAAAAAGAAAATCTCTATAATTGAATGGATAACCTATGACTAAAAATGGAAAACATTGTTGCAAATAGAGAAATTGCTCGTTTTGAGCAATTTCTTCTTGTGTCACAATGTTTCCAAAAAGCTGTCTTCTGCAGAGGCGTCAGAAAGCGTCTATATGAGGGAAAGGGTTAATATCGAATGATATAGGGTTAACAGTGAATATTGAATAATATAGCATAAACATTTATCAATGAATGATAGAAGGTAAACATTTAACATTGAATTATATAGGTTAAACATTTAACCCTTTCCCTCATATGACAATTCTGCAGCAGACGACTTTGAACATATTTTGTCAAAAAATGGAAAATCTCTATAATTGAATGGATAACCTATGACTAAAAGTGGAAAACATTGTGGCAAAAGTAGAAATTGCTCGTTCACTATGTTTTCAAAAAGCCATCTGCAGCAGAGGCGTCAGAAAGCGTCTATATGAGGGAAAGGGTTAACACTGAATGATATATGGTAAGGAGTCAACAGTTAATATTGAATATTTTAGGGTAAATAATTATTTGCTGAAAGTTGTCTCTATCATGAAAAGGGTGGGTATACTCTTGAAGAGGAACATAGAAAGCCTGTTGCCATGGTTATATTTATTCAAACGTATATGAAAGACTTCACTGCAAAATTGATTTTACATTTGTCTCACTTTCAGCATTCCACTGTGTGATAAGAAAGGTGTTTTGTCTTTTGTTGCAGCTATGTTGAAAAGTTTACAGATTTTCTGAGATTATTTGTTAGTATACACTTGAGAAGGTTTGAATCTAATGCCCAGTTTCCTGTCCTTGAGTTCCTATCCTTATTGTTTAAGTACACTTTTAGACAGGTAAGTTTATATTTTATCAATATTTTATCTAATATAATTATTATTGGGATTTCTTAATCTTAATTTGATAATTTATTGTGACATTGGACATGTCTCTTAACCCTTTTCCTCATATAGACGCTTTTTGACGCCTCTGCAGCAGACGGCTTTTTGAAAACATAGTGACAAAAGAAGAAATTGCTAAAAACAAGCAATTTCTCCTTCTGACACAATGTTTTCCACTTTTGGTCATAGGTTATCCTTTCAATTATAGAATTTTTTTATTTTTTGACAAAATATGTTCAAAGTCGTCTGCTGCAGAATTGTCGTATGAGGGAAAGGGTTAAGCAGAGATTAAGGGAAATTTCTCTTTTAAGATTCCACCGAAGATTCTGAAGTATAAAGTGTCTGCCCTGCATGTCATTGTTAAAACTTTAAAAATCACCATGACTTTTCACTGGTTGGAGATAGGGATTCCATATAAATGTGTATTTGTTGTGACAAGTTATTTCTATTTATATCAAAATGTGGGATGTTTTAACCTTGACATTGATGTAAGACTTACTTTTCAAGAACTTTTACAATGACCATTAAAGTCACCATGGCCCTCTTGCTTTTGGATTGTGGGATTAGTAAAACATGCTTGTATTGAGCAATTTTCCTTAAATTTTTCTTCTTAACCAGAGAATTACACCTTGATTTCTTCATATAAATCAAACTTTTCTACAGATATTTTCAATATGAAAGAATGGTAGATGTTTATGTTAGATAAAATACACATTTATTTTGTTTTTTAATTTATCATACATATTTTTTTACAGCCTACAAATGAAGGATTTTACAACTGTTTAGATATATGGACCACATTTTTAGATTTCCTCCTTATAAAGTCAAATGGCAGGGAAAGTGAATTAAATGCAGTTGTGATAAGGTAAAGTTGTTCTGTGTTCATGCTTCCTGAAAATTCCATTAAAGCATCAAGACACCTGTCTGTCTGTTTTGTTTTTTATCATCGCCAAACGCGGATGGGACATTGGGGTGGCATTATCTGTCCGTCTATCAGGAGCCATATCTAAGGCATGATTGGATGGATTTATTGAATTTTATGGAAATGTTTATCACTATATGGAAATGTCGCACGGAAAATTTCTCTAAGATTAGCTAAATAACACCAATAACTCAATAAAAACTGACAGAAATCAAGGAATTTTGGAATTAATACCTGTATGATATAAACATACAATTTGTTGGCAAGAATAACTTGTCATGTCATTGTTGAAATAATCATAATTAGATGCAACTTGAAAGATGTTTAAGTTATATAAATTAATGTACACTTATTTATCGATTTTCCACATGGCGGCACATTTTGATGCATCTGCCACAGACTTCTTTTGAAATAATGAGCAATTTGTTCTGGTTGCCAAAGTACTTTTTATCTCTTTTCAACAATGATACTTTCATTTATAGACATTTTCCATATTTCTGCCAAGATATTTTAGATGTTGTCTACTGCTGTAGATTTGTTATATGTGGGAAATTGGTTGAATTATAAATCCATATATCTGATTTGATATTTTAAGAGTCTTCTGCTTTAAAAACATCTGGGGATAAATAAGTAGTGTTTTAAAATCTGAAAGTGTTATTATGACACACAATTGATAATCAAAATGGCTTATTTTGGAGCAATTTCTCCTTTTCCACAATATACATCAGAAGTAATTTGCTGCAATGATGTCTGTATTGAGGAAAGGGTATACTCATTACCTGTAAAACGGTGTAAAATAGTAGCTGAAAAATAAAAAAGAACCTACATTAATTCAAGTTATTGTGTTTCTGAATCAGTAACCATGATGACAATTAAAATATTCAATCTTCAAAAGTCTTCCCACATTGAACAAATCTGGAATATTTAAAGTATCTCTGAAAAATATTTAAAATCCCTATAAATGATTATTTAATTAAAACATTGTGGTAAATAGAAATGTTGTAGAATATGTGGGAAACTGTTAACCCTTTCCCTTATATAGACGCTTTCTGACGCCTCTGCAGCAGACTGCTTTTTGAAAACATAGTGACAAAAGAAGAAATTGCACAAAACGTGCAATTTCTCCTTTTGCCACAATGTTTTCCACTTTTTGTCATAGGTTATCCATTCAATTATATCAGAAAGTGCCTATATGAGGGAAAGGGTTAAAAACTCTTATGATCATGAATTGATTTTCTCATATAAATCATCTTAATTTTGCAGGTATAAGGATGCTCTTATATCGTTAGTAAGTCATGTATTACAGAAGTTAATGTTTAAATACAGCCAAACACAGCTGGAAGAGTTGGATGATGAAACACTAGATTCAGACGTAAGTTTATCTGTTGCTATATCAAACATTTTCATTACATAATGTTGCTGTATCAAACATTGTCATTACATAATGTTGCTGTATCAAACATTTTCATTACATAATGTTGCTGTATCAAACATTTTCTTTACATAATGTTGCTGTATTAAACATTGTCATTACATAATGTTGCTGTATCAAACATTTTCATTACTTAATGTTGCTGTATCAAACATTTTCATTACATAATGTTGCTGTATCAAACATTTTCATTACATAATGTTGCTGTTTCAAGCATTGTCATTACATAATGTTGCTTTATCAAACATTTTCATAAGATAATGTTGCTGTTTCAAGCATTGTCATTACATAATGTTGCTGTATCAAACATTTTCATTAGATAATGTTGCTGTTTCAAGCATTGTCATTACATAATGTTGCTGTATCAAGCATTCTCATTACATAATGTTGCTGTATCAAACATTTTCATTACTTAATGTTGCTGTATCAAACATTCTCATTACTTAATGTTGCTGTATAAAGCATTCTCATTACTTAATGTTGCTGTATCAAGCATTCTCATTACTTAATGTTGCTGTATCAAACATTCTCATTACATAATGTTGCTGTATCAAACATTCTCATTACTTATTGTTGCTGTATCAAACATTCTCATTACTTAATGTTGCTGTATCAAACATTCTCATTACTTAATGTTGCTGTATCAAACATTCTCATTACTTAATTTTACTGTATCAAACATTCTCATTACTTAATGTTGCTGTATCAAACATTCTCATTACTTAATGTTGCTGTATCAAACATTCTCATTACTTAATTTTGCTGTATCAAACATTGTCATTACATAATGTTGCTATATCAAACATTTTCATTACATAATGTTGCTGTATCAAACATTTCAGCTTTCATCAAATAATGTTACTATATTAAAAGCCTAGGTTTTTATTACACAAGACTAAGTGTTTATGCAAAGTATTTTTGTTTAGATAAATGGTTTTAGATAGAAATATCAAATATATAATCTGCTTGATAGCTTTCTTGAGTTTAAAATGAAAGAAGTTTGTAGGCATGTTGTTAATCTTAAGTAGAAAACACTATTATAACTCTTTTAGTTGATGCAGACGATTTTTTGGCACCATTGTATCATAATCACACTTCCAATTGTCTACAAATTAAAACTTTTCCTCAGACCATAACAGACTAGGGAAATGGTTAAAGAAGTCATACCATAGTTTATAAGCCTTACACAACGAATCAATTGAAACTGCTGACTTAGATTTTATATTGTTTTGATGTGCCCTGTTCTTTTGATATAGTTTTTTCCTGATAAGTGAACAACTTCAGCATCGATAAATTGTATATTTAAAGGTCAAGTTATAAACTTTGATTTCTGTAGATACTGGACATTTCTTTCTTGATTTTTAGGAAGAAACAGAGTGGCAGCACTTCTTGCGACAATGTCTTGAGCTGATTGCCAAAGTGTCTGAATTAATCACTGCTGAAACTTTTCAAATTGTTGTAAGTTCTACCTTTTTTAGCTCACTTAAGCACAAATTATGGGGTTAGATTTTGGGATCACTCACCGTCCGGGTCTCCGTCTGTCCGTTATACATTTTTCTACAAGATACTTCTCCTCCTGGCCAATTTTCACAAAATCTTGGTAAAACTCTGGATGCCACGTTTTTAGAAGACCTAAGTCAAAGGCTCAAGGTGATCTATTCTGATCACTCTCTGTCTCTCATAAGTTGTGTGCCTATCTTTCGTTAAATTTAAGCCTTCAACAACATCTGCTAAACCACTGAACCGATTTCAACCAAACTTCACAGAAATGTTCCTTTAATGATCCTTTTTCAAAATTGTTCAATTAGAACATTATTTTCATTCGAATTTATCAGTTGAACCAGGGACTACTGAAACGTATATTATAGTCCTTGGTTAAACGGAAATGTAAATGCGAGAACTGCAAGTTGAACAAAGTAAAACAATAATAATATAACTTTCAGGGTTTTCAAAATCAACCAATTGCCGATCAAAATCATCTGTAAAAATCACTTTTTGATCTGTTAGTTTTGCTCCCTTGGGCCCCGTTCCAGGCAATTGGGCTTTACCTGACCCCAAGCCTGATCGGTTACTTTTCTCATTTGATCTGTTACAATGAAACATTTTGACAACCCTGAATTTTACAGCAAATAATGAATTTAAAAACTCTTGGTTGGCAAAGCATGCACAAATAGGTAGAATATTTGAATATTCGAATACTTTGTGATCGAATATTCGAATACTAATTTTTGTATTCGTTGCCATCCCTAGTTCAAAGAGTTGATGTCTCAATATTACCAATGTCCTTTACTGATAAGCTGTTTTATTTACAGTTTTCACTCCTTGCAGTTTCATACCCTGATCATGTTGAGACTTTGTAAGAACATTTGTCTTGATTATACGTAGGCCATCTTCAAAATAGGGTCAAACCAAGAAAAAAAAAAAAAATAGGACACTAGTCCAAATATAGGAAAAATTGTGTTGACTCTCTTGAAGCAGCATGTGTTACTTGTTTATCAAACCAAAATTATTATTGATGTAAACCTTAGCATACAGAGCAATGATACTCAGGTAAGTGCTACAGTGTCACCGTGGCCCTCTTGTTCCATTTGACGCAATGTTTTCAAATATAGTCACCCTTTCCCTCATACGAAAATTCTGCAGCAGACGACTTTCAACATGTTTTGTCAAAAAATGGAAAATCTCTATAGTTGAAAGGATAACCTATGACTAAAAGTGGAAAACATTGTGGCAAAAGGAGAAATTGCACATTTTGTACAATTTCTTCTTTTGTCACTATGTTTTCAAAAAGCTGTCTGCTGCAGAGGCGTCCGAAAGCGTTTATATGAGGGAAAGGGTTAATCTACACTTGTCGCAAGCACAATAAGGTTTGTTTTCTTTGGGCATGACTCAATTAACTTTGATGATCTCTTTTTCTCCCCAGTATGAACCCTTTCAAGAAGTTATGGAAGTGTATTTTGGTTTAGAGCAGTATGTTAGTAGCTCTGTCCCAAACAGATGCCTAAACATTCGAACGGAAAACTTATGTCGGCGACTACATTGTTCTCTAAGAGACCTCTCCTCCTTGTTACAATGTATGGGTCGATTAGCAGATCATTTTATTGGAGAAAAGTTCTCTGTCAGGCTATCAGATGGCCAGTCTCTTATTGAAAGGTAGGACCAGGTTATTTTTTCTCTTTACCTGATATATACATGAATGGTCAAAATTGCTTTTCATAAGCAAAATCTTCTTTTCCCTCAATGTTTTCAAATGTCATGTGCTATGTTAGGGAAATTTTAATATTCTATTCATTTATTTAGAATGCAGATATTTTAAATATTTTATTTCGTTTCTGTTGGACTATTCTTAGTGGGGTTATTGTACTTGGACTTTTGAAAATTTCTTTCATATATTAATTCTGCAGTTTAGGTATATGATTGCCAAAGTGCCCATTATACTGTTTCTCAAATGTTTTGTGCACATTATATCTTTTGAGAAATTTACTATGCAGTGTTACATTTTACAGCCAGCTGTGTAATTATTTCAGATTAATTAGAATGGTAGAGTATGGTAGCAGGCTTAGGCTGTTCGAGCTGACTTCAACAGAGCAAAATGTTCTACAAACAGACTTTATTGAGGTGTAAGTCAAATAATATTACTTGATTCACATAAATGCCAACACTTTAAGTATCTTCTTGGCCAATAGTACTGGTCTAATTTGAAAATTATTTTGTACAAATGTTCCTTGTGTGATCCTCTAGATTGTTCAAATTATTCTGATCCATTGAAAAAACATCGCCACCAGGAAGCCTTCTTAAGACTTAAATATCACATTCTCAGGTGAGCGATCTAGGGCCTCATGGGCCTCTTGTTTTAGGTCACCTGTACACGAAGTGTTCAGCGTCCGCCTTTTGTGCGTCGTCAACAATTGCCTTGTTAACACTCGCTCGGCTACATTTTGTACTCGATCTTCATGAAAATGTATGAGAATATTCATCTCCATCAAATTTTGGACAAGTTTGAAACTGGGCCATATGATGTCAAAAACTAGGTCACTAGGTCTAATTGAAGGAAAATCTTGTTAACACTCTGGAAGCCGCATTTTTAACTTTAGCATGTTGAAACTTTATCAGAATGTTTGTCTTGATAATATGTAGGTCAAGTTTGAATATGAATAGAAGGTCATTAGGTCAATTGAAGGAAATTCTTGTTAACACTCTAGAGGCCGCACTTTTTGCTTCAGCAGTTTGACATTTTGTCAGAATGCTTGTCTTAATGATATCTAGGTTAAGTTCGAATATGGGTCATATTGGGTCTGAAACTAGGTCTATAGGCCAAAGTAAAAGGGAAATCTTGTTAACACTCTGGATGCTGCATTTTTTTACTTGAGCATTTTGAAACTTTATCAGAATGTTTGTCTTGATGATATGTAGGCAAAGTTTGAATATTGGTCATGTCTGTTCAAAAGCTAGGTCACAGAATGTTTGTCTTAATGATATCTAGGCCAAGTTTGAATATGGGTCATATTTGGTTTAAAACTAGGACACTAGGCCAAATTGTAGGAAAATATTGTTAAAAATCTGAACGTCACACTTTTACTTTGAGCAAGTTGAAACTTAGTCAGAATCTTTGTCTTGATGATATCTAGTCCATATTTGAATATGGGTCATATCAGGTAAAAAAGGTCACTAGGCCAAATGAAGGAAATCTTGTCAACTCTCTGGAGGTTGCATTTTGAATCTTTGTAAGAGTAATTGTCTTGATGTGTTTTGCATTAGAATTCACATTGCATAATTCAGGTGAGCGATCTGCCATCATGGCCATCTTGTTTTTAAAAGTATTTAACCCAAATGAGTATATGTTATATTATTATGTATGTTCGTGTTTTTTACAGACATGCCCAAGCTTTAGCAGCCATCCAACCTTACACTCATTGGTTGGCCCAATTTAACAGTGAATGTCAGGGCTATCCAGACCAGTGTGAGAAATTAACTCAACTAGTGACAACCTTGTTAGAATCCTCTATTGTTTTATTTGATAAACAGGTAAGGGGTTTGTGCTCTTGTCAATGTACTGTAGCCTCTGAAAACTTCAAACAAAGATAAAAGAAGTATCATCTGAAGAAAAGAAAAATGACTTGATAAGTTGAAAACGTTGTGGAAATGGATAAATGGCTCATTTTGAGCAAATTTTGTTCACAATATTTTCAAAAGGTATCAGGAGTCACAGAAGTTACCAAAGGAAGTCTTTCATTTTGATTGTACCAGTATTATGAATGTTTTGTATCAAGGTGTGTGATCACCCTATGTCCGTTGTCTGTCCATTGTGCATCGTCAACAATTGCCTTGTTAACACTACAGGCAACATTTTGCATCCAATCTTCATGAAAGTTTATAAGAACATACATCTTTATCAAATCTTGGCCAAGTTTGCAACTGGCTCATGTTTGGACAAAAACTACTAAATTGATTTGAAGGAAAATCTTGATAACACTCTGGAAGCACCATTTTTAGCTTGACTATTCAAAGAATATGAGAGCTATTACAGTCACTTGTGCATGGGCGTTGCAACTTTGGTTAAAGTTTTGCATGCAAGGCTTTTTCTCAAAAACCCACAGCTGCTATTGCTTTGAAACTTCACACACTTATTTAACATCATCAAAAGACCTTGCAGGACAAGTCCCATAACTCTATATCAGATTTTGACACAAGTATGCCCCTTTTTGGACTTAGAAATGTTTTGCATGCAAGGCTTTTTCTCACAAACCACAGATGCTATTGTTTTAAAACTTCACACACTTATTGGACGTCATCAAATGACCTTGCAGGACAAGTCCTTAAACTCTATATCAGATTTTGACACAATTATGCCTCTTTTTTTACTTAGAAATTCTGGTTAAAGTTTTGCGTGCAACTACATTAAGAGTAGATATCTACTTGATGGATTGCATTGAAACCTTATACAACCCTTTCCCAACCATCACTCCTGTGTAGATTATCAAATAAGATAACTCTATCCTGCATTTACTGCAAGTTATAGCCCTTTTTTAGCTCACCTGAGCTTTGCTCAAGGTGAGTTATTGTGATCGCCTTTTGTCCGGCGTCCGTCGTGCGTCGTGCGTCAACTTCTTCTCCTCAGTAACCAGTGGGTCAATTTGGATGAAACTTCACAGAAAGCATCCTCTCAATGACCTCACCAGAATTCCTTCAAATCTTTGGGATCCATGCAAAATTCTGGTTTCCATGGCAACGAAACCGAAAAAACTTCAAAATTCTTCTTCTCCCGAATTGGTTGGCAGATTTTCAAATAATTTTGTAGAAATGTTCCTTGGATGACCCTCTATCAGATTCCTTCAAGCCGTGTTGATTGGTCGAAAAACATGGCCGCCAGGGGGGGCGGGGCTATTTTGCCTTATATGGCTATAGTGAAAACTTAAAAAATCTTCTCCTCCGAAAGTGTAAGGCCGATTTTCAAATAATTTTGTAGAAATGTTCCTTGGGTGACCCTCTATCAGATTCCGTCAAGCCATGTTGATTGGTCAAAAAACATGGCCGCCAGGGGGGGGGCGGGGCTATTTTGCCTTATATGGCTATAGTGCAAACTTAAAAAATCTTCTCCTCCAAAAGTGTCAGGCCGATTTTCAAATAATTTTGTAGAAATGTTCCTTGGGTGATCCTCTATCAGATTCCTTCAAGCCATGTTGATTGGTCAAAAAACATGGCCGCTAGGGGGCGGGGCTATTTTGCCTTTTATGGCTATAATGAAAACTTAAAAAATCTTCTCCTCCATAAGTGTCAGGCCGATTTTCAAATAATTTTGTAGAAATGTTCCTTGGATGACCCTCTACCAGATTCCTTCAAGCCATGTTGATTGGTCAAAAAACACGGCCGCCAGGGGGGCGGGGCTATTTTGCCTTATATGGCTATAGTGAAAACTTAAATAATCTTCTCCTCCGAAAGTGTCAGGCTGATTTTCAAATGATTTTGTAGAAATGTTCCTTGGGTGACCCTCTATCAGATTCCTTGAAGCCATGTTGATTGGTCGAAAAACATGGCCGCCAGGGGGGGGGGGGGGGGGGGGGGGGGCGGGCTATTTTGCCTTATATGGCTATAGTGCAAACTTAAAAAATCTTCTTCTCCAAAAGTGTCGGCCCGATTTTCAAATAATTTTGTAGAAATGTTCCTTGGATGACCCACTTTCAGATTCCTTCAAGCCATGTTGATTGGTCAAAAAATATGGCCGCCAGTAGGCGGGGCTATTTTGCATTATATGGCTATAGTGAAAACTTAAAAAATCTTCTCCTCCAAAAGTATCTGGCCGATTTTCAAATAATTTTGTAGAAATGTTCCTAGGGTGACCCTCTCTCAGATTCCTTCAAGCCAAGTTGATTGGTCGGAAACTATGGCTGCCAGGGGGCGAGGCTTATATAGCTAAAGTGAAAAAAAATAAAAAATCAGGTGAGCGATTCAAGGGCCATCATGGCCCTCTTGTTTACTTATTCCATGTACGAATAGTGAACACATATGTGCTGACAGTCTCGGTAATACTTGACCTTGGACTTATTCCATGTTCGAACAGTGAACACATGTGTGCTGACATAGTCTCGTTAATACTTGACCTTGGACTTATTCCATGTACGAACAGTGAACACATGTGTGCTGACATAGTCTCGTTATTACTTGACCTTGGACTTATTCCATGTATGAACAGTGAACACATGTGTGCTGACAGAGTCTCGGTAATACTTGACCTTGGACTTATTCCATGTACGAACAGTGAACACATGTGTGCTGACAGTCTCGTTATTACTTGACCTTGGACTTATTCCATGTACGAACAGTGAACACGTGTGCTGACACAGTCTCGGTAATACTTGACCTTGGACTTATTCAATGTACGAACAGTGACCTCTTGTGTGCTTACATAGTCTCGTTATTACTTGACCTTGGACTTATTCCATGTACGAACAGTGAAGCTGACAGAGCCTCAGTAATACTTGACCTTGGACTTATTCCATGTACGAACAGTGAACACATGTGTGCTGACAGAGCCTCGGTAATACTTGACCTTGGACTTATTCCATGTACGGACAGTGACCACTTGTGTGCTGACATAGTCTCGTTATTACTTGACCTTGGACTTATTTCATGTACGAACAGTGAACACAGGTGTGCTGACAGTCTCGTTATCCCTTGTGGTTAAAGTTTTCCGTGCAACGTCATGTGGTTAAAGTTTTCTGTGCAACGTCATTAAGAGTCCATATCCTAGTAACTACTTAATGCATTGCATTGAAACTATATACAACCCTTCCCAACCATCACACCTATATAAACAATCAAGTTTGATAACTCTTTCCAGCATATAATGCAAATTATAGCCCTTAAAAATTCTGGTTAATGTTTTGCGTGCAAGGTACTTTCATGAATATATCTCAGTAACCACTAATGATATTGACTTGAAACTTCATGCATGTCTTCAAGGGTGTCAGACAGTCAAGTTAAATAACTCCTGTATTCATTTAGTACAAAATATGGCTCTTGCTTGACTTTGAAAATTTGATTAAAGTTTTATCATGCACATATCTCAGTAACCACTCAGGGATACTTTAATATATTCTTTAAAGGTATCAAACAATCAGGTTAGGTAACTCCTGACTGAACTTATTATAAATTATAGCCCTTGTTGAAGTTAGAAATTTGGGTTGAAGTTTTGCATGCAAGGCCTTTTCTCACAAACAGCAGATACTATTTAAACAAGACTTATCCAACTTGATTTATAGTTCTATACTATCAAGCCACTATCTCAGTAACAACTGTTGACTATAGTATCAAATGGCCAAAAAGTTGAGCATGCTGTCTTGCGGACAGTTCTTATTAACTTGTGCATATTAAAACTTTGTCAGTATGTTTATAGTAATGATATCTAGGGCAAGTTCAAATATGGTTGATATTTGGTCAAAAACTATGTCACAAGGTTAAATCTGAGGAACGCGCTTGAGACTGATAACTATTTTTAGCTCACCTGAGCTTTGCTCAAGGTGAGTTATTGTGATCGCCTTTTGTCCGGCGTCCGTCGTCCATCGTGCGTCGTGCGTTGTGCGTCGTCCGTCGTGCGTCAACTTCTTCTCCTCAGTAACCAGTGGGTCAATTGGGATGAAACTTCACAGAAAGCATCCTCTCAATGACCTCACCAGATTTCCTTCAAATTTTTGGGATCCATGCAGAATTCTGGTTTCCATGGCAACGAAATGAAAAAAACTTCAAAATTCTTCTTCTCCCAAACTGGTTGGCAGATTTTCAAATAATTTTGTAGAAATATTCCTTGGATGACCCTCTATAAGATTCCTTCAAGCCATGTTGATTGGTCAAAAAACATGGCCGCAAGGGGGGGCGGGGCTTTTTTGCCTTATATGGCTATAGTGAAAACTTAAAAAATCTTCTTCTCCGAAAGTGTTTGGCCGATTTTCAAATAATTTTGCAGAAATGTTCCTTGGATGACCCTCTATCAGATTCCTTCAAGCCATGTTGATTGGTCAAAAAACATGGTCGCCAGGGGGCGGGGCTATTTTGCCTTATATGGCTAAAGTGAAAACTTAAAAAATCTTCTCCTCCGAAAGTGTCAAGTCGATTTTCAAATAATTTTGTAGAAATGTTCCGTGGATGAGCCTCTATCAGTTTCCTTCAAGCCATGTTGATTGGTTGAAAAACATGGCCGCCGGAGGGGGGGGGGGGCAGGGCTATTTTGCCTTATATGGCTATAGTGAAAACTTAAAAAATCTTCTTCTCCGAAAGTGTCAGGCCAATTTTCAAATAATTTTGTAGAAATGTTCCTTAAGTGACCCACTTTCAGATTCCTTCAAGCCATGTTGATTGGTAAAAAAACATGGCCACCAGGGGGGCAGGGCTATTTTGCATTATATGGCTATAGTGAAAACTTAAAAAATCTTCTCCTCCAAAAGTGTCAGGCCGATTATCAAAAAAAATTATAGAAATGTTCCAAGGGTGACTGACCCTCTATCAGCCAATTCCTTCAAGCCAAGTTAATTGGTCAGAAACTATGGCCGCCATGGGGCTTATATAGTTAAAGTAAAAAAAAATAAATCAGGTGAGCGATTCCAGGGCCATCATGGCCCTCTTGTTAGCTCCACTGGCTGAAAGCCAGTCGAGCTTATGTCATGGCGAATTGTCCGTCGTGCGTGCGTGCGTGCGTGCGTGCGTGCGTGCGTTAACTTTTTCCTTTAAACGACTTCTTCTCCCTAACCACTTGGCCAATTTGGTTGAAACTTCATGGGAAGCATCCTCTCAATGTCCTCTACTAAATTCCTTCAAATTTTTTTGATCCATTCAAAATTCTGGTTTCCATGGCAACCGAAAGAAAAAAATAGTGAGAACTTAAAAAATCTTCTTCTCCGAAAGTGTCAGGCCGATTTTCAAATAATTTTGTAGAAATGTTCCTTGGGTGACCCTTTATTAGATTCCTTCAAGAAATTTTGATTGGGCGAAAAACATGGCCGCCAGGGGGCGGGGCTTTTTTGCCTTATATAGCTATAGTGAAAACTTAAATAATCTTCTTCTCAAAAAGTGTTCAGCAGATTTTCAAATAATTATGTAGAAATGTTCCGTGGGTGACCCTCTATCAGATTCCTTCAAGCCATGTTGATTGTTAAAAAAAACATGGCCGTCACAGGGCGGGGCTATTTTGCCTATATGGCTAAAGAGCAAACTTAAAAAATCTTCTCCTCCAAAAGTGTCAGGCCGATTCTCAAATAATTTTGTAGAAATGTTCCTTGTGTGAACCTTAATTAGATTCCTTCAAGAAATGTTGATTGGGCGAAAAACATGGCCGCCAGGGGGCGGGGCTTTTTTGCGCTATATAGCTATAGTGAAAACTTAAAACATCTTCTTCTCCGAAAGTGTTCAGCCGATTTTCAAATAATTTTGTAGAAATGTTCATTGGGTGACCCTCTATCAGATTCCTTCAAGCCATGTTGATTGGTCGAAAAACATGGCCGCCAGAGGGCGGGGCTATTTTGACTTATATGACCATAGTGAAAACTTAAAAAATCTTCTCCTCCGAAAGTGTCAGGCATATTTTCAAATAATTTTGCAGAAACATTCCTTTGGTGACACTCTACAAGATTCCTTTAAGCCATGGTGGTTGGTAAAAAAAATAGCCACCACGGGGCAGGGCTGTTTGGAGATTTTATTTTTGCCTTATGGCCGTGGAGCGATACTGGCCCTCTTGGGCCTCTTGTTTTTTAATCATAATGATACACTGGAGTTCCAGTATATCGCGATATTCGGGGTCCAAGGCCTAGCATCGTGTTGGAATCCGATTGCGAGTCACCATTAGAAATTAAAGCAATCAAGTAATATGCCTCAGCATGCCAAATCCCGATACTCATCAACTGCATGCAATGGCGATGAAAAATGTCTCAAAATCTAATCTATTTAGGAGTCCAGAATATGGTGTCTATATGTGTATATACTTTTGCTGTATTACGAATATAATCCTCACTTTTATTTCGAACTTGGCTAATATTGAGGGATGTAAAACAAACTCTTTCTAACCACCATTTGCAATGTCTCCTTTCCTTACATTTTGTTCTTCTTTTCTTATTTAAAAGAAATATAATTCACAAACCATGTATTAATAGCTTTAAATGTATATGTAGCAGACAGGTTTGAAAACATTATGAGAAAAAGAGAAACTGCTTGTTATTAGCGATGCATCCTTTCCTTGCATTTTTTTTTTCTAGTTTCAAAGTTCAAAGGAAAATAAAATTCCATACCTTTTAAAATCCTTTTCAATTCAAAGTTAATTAATCCAATTTCAAACAAAATGTAGTAATATCTTTTTTGTCACAACGCTATGAAAAGAAGTGCTGCATGTGCGTCAAAATGTGTGTGCAAATTGGTAAGGATTAAATCAATTTTCCGTAAATCATTGACCCGGGTAAAACTTTTTTCCCCCCACAAATGAGCTACGTGATACGTCCAGTAAATAGAACAAAAAGGTCCTTAGGTATGACGTAACTTTACTGAGATCTTACCATGTGATTATAAGGTGAATTGACCTTGAGGCTTATGTAATCTTAATGGATTTTCCCAAGCATTTAAATCTGGACCAGTCCATGCAACATATCTTTTCTTCTGTGTAAATTACACACAATTTTAATAGGCTTCAACAATGCAATTACTTTTGACTCAGTTGCAGAGTCAAAAAGCTTTTGAAAACATTTTCATGCATCATTCACATTATGAATTTGGAATAATTAGGTTTTTTTGCTTATTTGGGTTTTTTTGGATTTATAAAATCAGGTTTGTGCTTTATTTATCTAAATGGTTTTTAGCTCACCTGAGCTTTGCTCAAGGTGAGTTATTGTGATCGCCTTTTGTCCGGCGTCCGGCGTGCGTCGTGCGTCAACTTCTTCTCCTCAGTAACCAGTGGGTCAATTGGGATGAAACTTCACAGAAAGCATCCTCTCAATGACCTCACCAGAATTCCTTCAAATTTTTTGGATCCATGCAAAATTCTGGTTTCCATGGCAACGAAACCGAAAAAACTTAAAAATTCTTCTTCTCCCAAATTGGTTGGCAGATTTTCAAATAATTTTGTAGAAATGTTCCTTGGATGACCCTCTATCAGATTCCTTCAAGCCGTGTTGATTGGTCGAAAAACATGGCCGCCAGGGGGGTGCGGGGCTATTTTGCCTTATATGGCTATAGTGAAAACTTAAAAAATCTTCTCCTCCGAAAGTGTAAGGCCGATTTTCAAATAATTTTGTAGAAATGTTCCTTGGGTGATCCTCTATCAGATTCCTTCAAGCCATGTTGATTGGTCAAAAAACATGGCCGCCAGAGGGCGGGGCTATTTTGCCTTTTATGGCTATAATGAAAACTTAAAAAATCTTCTCCTTCATAAGTGTCAGGCCGATTTTCAAATAATTTTGTAGAAATGTTCCTTGGGTGACCCTCTATTAGATTCCGTCAAGCCATGTTGATTGGTCAAAAAACATGGCCGCCAGGGGGGGGGGGGGGGGGGGGGGGGGGGCGGGGCTATTTTGCCTTATATGGCTATAGTGCAAACTTAAAAAATCTTCTCCTCCAAAAGTGTCAGGCCGATTTTCAAATAATTTTGTAGAAATGTTCCTTGGGTGATCCTCTATCAGATTCCTTCAAGCCATGTTGATTGGTCAAAAAACATGGCCGCTAGGGGGCGGGGCTATTTTGCCTTTTATGGCTATAGTGCAAACTTAAAAAATCTTCTCCTCCAAAAGTGTCAGGCCGATTTTCAAATAATTTTGTAGAAATGTTCCTTGGGTGATCCTCTATCAGATTCCTTCAAGCCATGTTGATTGGTCAAAAAACATGGCCGCTAGGGGGCGGGGCTATTTTGCCTTTTATGGCTATAATGAAAACTTAAAAAATCTTCTCCTCCATAAGTGTCAGGCCGATTTTCAAATAATTTTGTAGAAATGTTCCTTGGATGACCCTCTACCAGATTCCTTCAAGCCATGTTGATTGGTCAAAAAACAAATATTAGGTGAGCGATTCAAGGGCCATCATGGCCCTCTTGTTTATCTAAATGGGTTTTTTCTCCAGTTTTGCAATGAGTACTATGTTTTACAGAACTATTTGTCATATTTTTTTGGACATATTTTTTTTTCGAAATTGTATTTTTGAGGGGTTCAATTTTCAAATTAAATAGGAAAATAGGCTCTTTTAGATTGCAACGGGAGCCAAGTCGCCATCGCGTTCTACTGGATATCGCATTGTATCCTTCCGCGAATTATCTGCGCTCCAGTGTAGATAGGCTAAGTTTTTATATAGCTCATAGCTGGTAAAAAATAAGGTTTGAGGGCTAAATTAAAAAAAAGATATTAAATACACCGCGGCTTATACTCAAGAATAATGAGATTGTTTGCATTGATGATATCTATGTTATAAATTAGGGGCATGTCAGCTCACAAGAACAAAATTTTCTAAAATTTAGTGAATACTCTAGATTTTGTATTTTTGACGTGAGGATGTTGAAACTTTGTCAGAATGTTTGTGTTGATGAGTTATAGGCCTAAGTTTAAATTTGGGGGTCATATCAAGTAATAAAAACAAGTAGTCAATAGGCTAAACTCAAGAATATTCTTATGGACACTCCAGGACTTTCATGTTTGACTTATTTATCAAATTACTTCTTTAAGTATTATTCATGAACACCTTATCATATAGAGCTGTGTTACTCAGATGCGTACTACAGGGCACAATGGCCCTCTTGTTTGTATTCTTCTTTAATTTGGTTCCCTAGTTTTATACCCTTTTTCAGATAGGATGTATTATTGATTGGTGGCATGTACACAAACAATCCTTATCCAATCTTGGTCAATATGTTCTTAGCCTTGTTTAAAATTTGATCTTAATATTTTTAACCAGGTTTTCCGAAGGAATAATCTGGTTATTAGTTTGGCGAAGTCGGCGGGCGGTTGGGCAGTTGGGCTGGCATCAACTTTCCTTGTCCGGACCATAACTTTGTCATGAATAGAGATATTTTCAAATAACTTGGCACAAACATGCACCATATCAAGACGATGTGCCAAATGCAAAAAAAATATTCTGTAGATTCAAGGTCAAGGTCACAGTGATAAGGAATGGACTTTAATTGAACTTTTCTTGTCCGGACCATAACTTTGTCATGCATAGAGATATTTTCAAATAACTTGGCACAAACATGCACCATATCAAGACGATGTGCCAAATGCAAAAAAAGATTCTGTAGATTCAAGGTCAAGGTCACAGTGATAAGAAATAGACTTTAATTGAACTTTTCTTGCCCGGACCATAACTTTGTTATGCATAGAGATATTTTCAAATAACTTGGCACAAACATGCACCATATCAAGACGATGTGCCAAATGCAAAACAAGATTCTGTAGATTCAAGGTCAAGGTCACAGTGATAAGAAATAGACTTTAATTGAACTTTTCTTGTCCAGACCATAACTTTGTCATGCAGAGATATTTTCAAATAACTTGGCACAAACATGCACCATATCAAGACGATGTGCCAAATGCAAAAAAAAAAATCTGTAGATTCAAGGTCAAGGTCACAGTGATAAGAAATAGACTTTAATTGAACTTTTCTTGTCCGGACCATAACTGTGTCATGCATAGAGATATTTTCAAATAACTTGGCACAAATATGAACTATATCAATATGATGTGTCACATGCAAAACTTTTGTCTGTAGCTTCAAGGTCAAGGTCACAGTGACAATGCTTCGTAACCATGGCGACAAACTCCAAACATGGATTTTATTCTCATCGTTGGTTTGTAATTTCACCCTATTTTGCAATGAGCATATTTTATAAACTTGTAACTCAAGCATCTAACTTCAACAACAATATTTCTATTACATGCTTAAATTGAGTAAGTTTCATAACCTTGGGCCCTGGATCTAGTCGGTTTGCAAAGGCATAAACGCGTTACTATCAAGTAAAGGGTTAAGGCAGATCACTGATTATCAACCTGGCATTAGGGATCCTAAAATGTGGCTGCTTACAACAAATGGTTGCTTAATATCTGTTATCTATTATATGTTCTTAATAAATGAGGCCATCAACACACGATTGACTGTATTGAACTGATATTTGTTAGATAAAATTGTGATATATTTAATTGACAAAGTAATTATGATTATTCATCAATAGAAATATTCCCTGTTACTTGAATTACTAGCTTTGATTAACTATTAACAGAAAGATTTGACAGATCTGTTAATTCTTAATCAAACACCTTCCATTATAGAAAACCTGGTTTCATGGAATTTCCATGTCTTGTTAAAATTTAATAAAGGCAGGGTTGAGGACCAATAAGTATGTTACCTGTAATTAACTGTTACATTTCCTGTGTCAGTAAAGAGAACAGGACACTACCTACTTCTTAACCCTTTCCCACATTCAACAAATCCGCAGCAGATGACTTTCGAAATGTCTTTTTAAAAATTTGGAAAATCTTTATAATTGTAAAATTACTGAGGAGAAATTGATCGTTTTGAGCAATTTCTCCTTTCATCAGGCGTCTGCTTCAGATGAGTCAAAATGTGTCTATAGGTGGGAAACGGTTAATTAATAATATCCTTACTAACATACATTGTTATTGAAAGTGAGGCTAAGATGGTGCATGAATATTCCAAGTTTGATATCCATATCGTCCCCATACACTCTTGATATATTGCTCATAAAAATGTTGTCTGCTCCCCAAAATGAACAATTGTTATCCAAATGGACTGTAATAACGGTCAAATATCTTAACCAAGTTCAAATTCAAGTCACTTTGGAGTAATTACTCATTGACAAGTGTATATAATTGTAGCAGATTTTCTCACTTGTTAAACAAAAAGTATATTTCTTTGCACATTTAAGCAAGTATGTCAGTCATCTGTATAGGGTAGTTAACAATGGTTATTATCAGTAGAAGACAACTTTTGATTTGAGATCAAAGTTCAAGGCCAAAGATACTTTATTTTTTTAGCTCCACCGGGTGAAAGCCAGTCAAGCTTAGACAGTCAAGCTTATGTCATGGCGAATTGTCCGTCAAGCGCCCGTCTTTGCATCAACTTTTTGCTTTAAAGGACTTTTCCCTTACCACTTGGCCAATTGGGATGAAACTTCATAGGAAGCATACTCTCAATGTCCTCTCCTAAATTCCTTCAAATTCTTTGGATCCATGCAAAATTCTGGTTTCAATGGCAACTGACAGAAAAAACTTTAAAATTCTTCTCCTACTTAACTGATTAGCCGATTTTCAAATAATTTTGTAGAAATGTTCCTAGGGTGACCCTCTATTAGATTCCTTCAAGCCATGTTGATTGCTCGAAAGCTATGGCCGCAAGGGGGCTGGGCTATTTTGCCTTATATTGCTAAAGTGAAAACTTAAAAAATCTTCTCCTCCGAAAGTTTCAGACCGATTCTAAAATTATTTCGTAGAAATGTTCCTCGGGTGACCCTCTATCAGATTCCTTTAAGCCATGTTGATTGATTTAAAAACATGGCCGCCATGGGCAGGGCTGTTTTGCCTAAAATGGCTATAGTGAAAACTTAAAAAATCTTCTCGGACGAAAGTATCTGGCTGATTTTCAAATAATTTTGTAGAAATGTTCCTTGGGTGACTCTATCAGATTCCACCAAGCCATGTTGATTGATCTTAAAATATGGCTGTCCGTTGGGCAGGGCTGTAAGCCTTACATTTGCTTTAGTAAAAACTTTAAAGATCTTCTCCTCCCAAACTATTTGGCCAATTTTCAAATAATTTTGCAGAAATTTACTTCGTTGAAACTCTACAAGATTCCTTCAAGCCATGATGATTGGTAAAAAAATCATAGCCACCAGGGAGCGGGCTGTTATGAGATTTAATTTTTGCCTAATGGCAGTGGAGCGATAGAAATCTGGTCATGAGGTTTGTAAAATATGTGGGAATTACCCTCAATGTGAACTTATAATCACATCACAAATTTGATACAATACAATTCTTCTTTTACAGGTTCCTGAAAAGATTGGCTATTCCAGCGTCCATCTCATGTTGTCTATAGTAACAACAATACGGCCCAGTTTCTTCCTTAAAGTGCCATGTATTCAGACAATGTACACAACAGCTAGTCAAGGAGGTTATAGAGATCTCTCCATGGAGGTAGAATTTATAACTGATTTCAAATAAAACTTAAGTTTACTAACATTTACCAGTTACCCGTCCCTGATCTGTTCTCATTTGAAAAGTTGAAACTTACAACATTTTATTAGCTCGACTATTCGAAGAATATGAGAGCTTTACTACTCGCCCCGGCGTCGGCGTCTCCGTCGGCGTCCGGTTAAAGTTTTAGGGCAAGTTGGCATTTTCATTCATTTGTGCTAGGGCTTTAATATTTGGAATATAGTTACATCTTATACCTTTCTTCACATTGAATGTTAAAGGTACTGAGTGTGACCTTCTTTTTGGGGTAAAAAACCTGATTTTCGGTGGTTAAAGTTTTAGGGCAAGTTGGATTTTTTGCTTGTTTTTTTTTGTTCTCAATAATAACTTATGCTAGGGTTTTTAGCTCGACTATTCGAAGAATATGAGAGCTTTACTACTCGCCCCGGCGTCGGCGTCCGGTTAAAGTTTTAGGGCAAGTTGGCATTTTCATTCATAAGTATTTGTGCTAGGGCTTTAATATTTGGAATATAGTTACATCTTATACCTTTCTTCACATTGAATGTTAAAGGTACTGAGTGTGACCTTCTTTTTGGGGTAAAAAACCTGATTTTCGGTGGTTAAAGTTTTAGGGCAAGTTGGATTTTTTGCTTGTTTTTTTTTGTTCTCAATAATAACTTATGCTAGGGTTTTTAGCTCGACTATTCGAAGAATATGAGAGCTTTACTACTCGCCCCGGCGTCGGCGTCCGGTTAAAGTTTTAGGGCAAGTTGGCATTTTCATTCATAAGTATTTGTGCTAGGGCTTTAATATTTGGAATATAGTTACATCTTATACCTTTCTTCACATTGAATGTTAAAGGTACTGAGTGTGACCTTCTTTTTGGGGTAAAAAACATGATTTTCGGTGGTTAAAGTTTTAGGGCAAGTTGGATTTTTTTTTCTTTTTTTTTTCTCAATAAGTACTTATGCTAGGGCTTTAATATTTGGAACATAATTACATCTAATACCTGTCTTCATATTGTATGCTGAAGATTCTGAGTGTGACCTTCTTTTTGGGGTAAAAGACGTGATTTTGGGTGGTTAAAGTTTTAGGGCAAGTTGGCCTTTTCATTTAATTTTTTAATTTTTCTCAATAAGTACTTGTGTTAGGGCTTTCATATTTGGAATATAATTACATATAATACCTTTCTTCACATTGTATGTTGAAGATGCTGGGTGTGACTGTTTGGGAATAAATAACATAATTTTTGGTTACATTCCTTTCTAATTGTGATCATTCATTTATCAAATATAATTCTTCAACATATCAAACGGGTTTTGCATGATGTCAAACATTTGGTAAACCTTTTTTTAAAGTTTTGCTTTTTTTGGACTCGGTCAGTTTTAACATTTGCGTTTAGCTCAACGTTAAAGTTTCATAATTCAAATCACTTCATACTTCACACATTTGTTAAGGACCATCGTACAATTAGGTTAGATAACTCCATTGTATCCTAAATATGGAGTAATGGCCCTTGAATTACTTAGAAAATTTTGCCACAATGTTTTCTAGTTTTTGTCATAGGTTATCCTTTCAATTATGGAGATTTTCTATGTTTTGACAAAATATGTTCAAAGTCGTCTGCTGCAGAATTGCCATATGAGGGAAAGGGTTAATAGTACTTAAATGCAATATAATGAAGTAGTGCTTTATGTGAATAAGCAGCATATAGTCGAGCGCGCTGTCCTCCGACAGCTCTTGTTATATTTGGAATATAATTACATTTAATACCTGTCTTCATATTGTATGCTGAAGATTCTGAGTGTGACCTTCTTTTTGTGGTAATAAACATGATTTTCAGTGGTTAAAGTTTTAGGGCAAGTTGGATTTTTTTTTTTTATTTTTTTTTTTCTGAATAAGTATTTGTGCTACGGCTTTAATACTTGGAATGTAGTTACATCTCATACCTTTCTTCACATTAAATGCTGAAGATGCTGAGTATGACCTTCTTTTTGGGGTAAAAAACCTGATTTTCGGTGGTTAAAGTTTTAGGGCAAGTTGGCATTTTCATTTAATTTTTTAATTTTTCTCAATAAGTATTTGTGCTTCAGCTTTAATATTTGGAATGTAGTTACATCTTATACCTTTCTTTAATTTGAATGCTAAAGATGCTAAGTGTGACCTTCTTTTTGGGGTAAAAAACATGATTTTGTGTAGTTAAAGTTTTAGGGCAAGTTGGAAATTTTCATTTAATTTTTTAATTTTTATGCCCCCCCCCCCGGAATCTCCGATTCGGGGGGCATATAGTTTTTGGCCTGTCTGTCTGCACGTTGGTCTGCACAAAAAAAACTTTAACCTTGACCACTTCTTTTGAACCATAACAGGTACGGCTACCATATTTCACATGTGTATTCCTTGTGACATGACCTTTCTGTCAGTACCAAAGTTTTTGACCTTGCGACCTTGACCTTTGACCTAGATGTAGTTTTTGGCCTGTCTGCACGAAAAAAACTTTAACCTTGACCACTACTTTTGAACCATAACAGGTACGGCTACCATATTTCACATGTGTATTCCTTGTGACATTACCTTTCTGTCAGTACCAAAATGTTTGACCTTGCGACCTTGACCTTTGACCTAGATGTTGCCATTCTCGAAAAAAAACTTTAACCTTGGCCATTACTTTTGAACCATAACAGGTACGGCTACCATATTTCACATGTGTATTCCTTGTGACATGACCTTTCTGTCAGTACCAACATTTTTGACCTTGCGACCTTGACCACCTTTGACCTAGATGTTGCCATTCTCGAAAAAACCTTTAACCTTGGCCATTACTTTTGAACCATAACAGGTACGGCTACCATATTTCACATGTGTATTTCTTGTGACATGACCTTTCTGTCAGTACCAACATTTTTGACCTTTGACCTAGATGTTGCCATTCTCGAAAAAAACTTTAACCTTGGCCATTACTTTTGAACCATAACAGATACGGCTACCATATTTCACATGTGTATTCCTTGTGACATGACCTTTCTGTCAGTATCAACATTTTTGACCTTGCGACCTTGACCTTTGACCTAGATGTTGCCATTCTCAATTTTTTTAACCTTCCCCACTACTTTTGAACCATAACAGGTAAGGCTACCATATTTCACATGTGTATACCTTGTGACATGACCTTTCGGTCAGTACCAAAATTTTTCACCTTGACCTAGATGTTGCCATTCTCGAAAAAAACTTTAACCTTGACCACTACTTTTGAACCATAACAGGTACGGCTACCATATTTCACATGTGTATTCCTTGTGACATGACCTTTCTGTCAGTACCAACCATTGGGGGGCATCAGTGTTTCACAAACACATCTTGTTCTCAATAAGTACTTGTGTTAGGGCTTTCATATTTGGAATATAATTACATATAATACCTTTCTTCACATTGTATGTTGAAGATGCTGAGTGTGACTTTTTGGGAATAAATAACATGATTTTTGTTTGATTTTGAGAATTTTTTATAAATTCATAATTTTTGGTTACATTCCTTTCTAATTGTGATCATTCATTTATCAAATATAATTCTTCAACATATCAAACGGGTTTTGCATGATGTCAAACATTTGGTAAACCTTTTTTCAAGGTTTTGCTATTTTTGGACTCGGTCAGTTTTAACATTTGCGTTTAGCTCAACGCTAAAGTTTCATAATTCAAATCACTTCATACTTCATACATTTGTTAAGGACCATCGTACAATTAGGTTAGATAACTCCATTGTATCTTAAATATAGAGTAATGGCCCTTGAATTACTTAGAAAATTTTGCCACAATGTTTTCCACTTTTTGTCATAGGAGATTTTCTATGTTTTGACAAAATACGTTCAAAGTCGTCTGCTGCAGAATTGCCGTATGAGGGAAAGGGTTAATAGTACTTAAGTGCAATATAATGAAATAGTGCGTTATGTGAATAAGCGGCATATAGTCTAGCACGCTTTCCTTCGACAGCTCTTGTTTAAAATAGTGTTGAATCATTATGATAAGTTTTTCCTTTTTAGCTCGACTATTCGAAGAATATGAGAGCTTTACTACCCGCCCCGGCGTCGGCGTCCGGTTAAAGTTTTAGGGCAAGTTGGGATTTTCATTCATAAGTATTTGTGCTAGGGCTTTCATATTTGGAATATATATCTTATACCTTTCTTCACATTGAATGCTAAAGATGCTGAGTGTGACCTTCCTTTTGGGAAAAAAAAACATGATTTTCGAGGGGTTAAAGTTTTAGGGCAAGTTGGATTTTATTTTTTTTATTTATTTTTTCTCAATAAGTACTTGTGCTAGGGCTTTCATATTTGGAATATAATTACATCTAATACCTTTCTAATACCTTTCTTTATATTGTATGCTGAAGATTCTGAGTTTTACCTTCTTTCTGGGGTAAAAGACATGATTTTGGGTGGTTAAAGTTTTAGGGCAAGTTGGCATTTTCATTTAATTTTATAATTTTTCTCTATAAGAATTTGTGCTAGGGCTTTAATATTTAAAATATAGTTACATCTTATACCTTTCTTCACATTGAATACTGAAGATGCTGAGTGTGACCTTCTTTTTGGGGTAAAAAACATGATTTTCGGTGGTTAAAGTTTTGGGGCAAGTAGGATTTTATTTTATTTTTTTAACTTTTTCTGAATAAGTACTTGTGCTAGGGCTTTCATATTTGGAAAATAATTTCATTTAATACATTTCTTCATATTATATGCTGAAGATGCTGAGTGTGACCTTCTGTTTGCGGTAAAACACATGCTTTTGGGTGGTTAAAGTTTTAGGGCAAGTTGGCTTTTTCATTTAATTTTCTAATTTTTCTAAATAAGTACTTGTGTTAGGGCTTCCATATTTGGAATATAATTACATTTAATACCTTTCTTCACATTGTATGTTGAAGCTGAGTGTGACTTTTAGGGGGTAAAAAACATGATTTTTGTTTGATTTTGAGAATTTTAGATAAATTCTTAATTTTTGGTTACATTTCTTTCTAATTGTGATCATTTATTTAAATTATATTTAAATGTATGTTTATCTATTCAGTTGCTTTTACATATAGAGTATATGATATGATTTAATAGTACTTAAGTGCAATATAATGAAATAGTGCTTTATGTGAATAAGTGGCATGTAGTCGAGCGCGCTGTCCTCCGACAGCTCTTGTTATACGTATTATAGGTTTACCTGCCCCGTACGTACGGACGGGCGGGCGTCGTCCAGTATGTTGTCAGCTAAATAAGTTTAGAAGCCTTTGTCTAATCATCACCAAACTTGGACAGAATGTGTATTGACATAATATCTTGGACAAGTTTGATAACTAGCCATATCGCTTTAGTCAATGAAGAGTTATCACCCTTTAATTATAGAAATTACCTAAAATTGGTCTTGTCAGCCCAATAACTTTAGAAGCCTTTGTCCAATCATCACCACATTTAGTCAAAATGTGGATTGGCATAAAATCTCAAACAAGTTTGATAACTAGCCATATTGCTCTAGTCACTCGAGAGTTATCACCCTTTAATTATAGAAATTACCTAAAATTGATCTTGTCTGCTCAATCATTTTAGAAGCCTTTGTCCAATCACCACTAAATTTGGTCAAAATGTGTATTGGCATAATTTCTCAGACAAGTTTGATAACTAGCCATATCGCTGTAGTCAATCAAGAGTTATTGCCCTTTAATTATAGAAATTACCTCAAATAGGTATTGTACGATCAATAACTTTTGAAGCCTTTATCCAAATCATCACCAAATTTAGTCAGAAAATGTATGGGCATAGTATCTCGAAAATGTATGTGCATAATATCTCGGACAAGTTCTATAACCTGCCATATTGTTTTAGTCACTAAGAGTTATTGCCCTTTAATGACAGAAATTTCCTAAAATCAGTCTTGTCCGCTCAAAAACTTTAAACTTTGTCCAGTCACCACCAAATTTGGTCAGAATGTGTATTGGCAAAATATCTTGGACAAGTTTGATTACCAGCCATATCACTGTAGTCATTTTATTTGATCATCACCAAATTTAGACAATATGTTGATGGGCAGAATATCTTGGTCCGGTTCATTACCTAACCACGTTATCTTAGTCACTCCACACTTGTGTCCCTCAAAATGGCCAAAACTGTATTAACAGTGTCCGCTCTCTAAATTTGCCTGATGTACAACTAATTATCACCATACTTGATCTCAAAAAACAAGACGGGTGTATTTTGTGACATTTGGCGCTCTTGTTGTGTAATGCTTTCCACACACAATGTTTAAATATTATACTTTTTTATTCCCTCAAAGTTTTTCAAATATTTCTTTTGATGTTTTCAAGTGGGAATACAGTTGAACCTCCTTAATCCGGACACTTTGGTTACCAGAGAAAAAAGTCTGGATTGCGACTCTTTCGGATTAACGACTTCAGATAGAAATTTTACCGAGGCAAAATTGGCATCTTTGCCTGAAAATAGGAGTCAATATTTCCCCAGATATCCTGTGGATACATAATTATAATTGAGGTGTCTTTAGCTAAATTCATTCACAATAGTTTTGCAAACTGTCAGTATGATTTTATCTTTTCAAGTTTTATTTACCTCTAGATTGCACCGTTTGTCGTAAGCAAAGCTTAATCATGAGATATACAACAACTGGATAGCCCATAAGTAAAAAATGGTATAATTTGAAAAAAGAACAAAAAAATATACAAATATGGAACAGATTATTATTTTAGTCTGATCTGCACTTGTCTCTGGGTCGAAATGTCAACATTTTAATCTCTAAATTTGACAATTAACAACTGATTGGCTCCTATTTCATGACTGCTTATCAAAGTAAACAATGACACACACTAGCCGATTATGGAACAGCACTATTACATTTTATACAGTACACAGCTTTTAACACCTATAAAGACAAACAGACATAATAGAAAATAATGACACGCGACAAGATTCACGCAATCAGTCTAATCCGAACTAATTTTAGAGAATGAAAAACATATACATGTACATTACCGTTTGGACTTCCAGATTAATGAAATGAATTTTATGTGTAAATGAATGCTCCATTCCCGATATAATTTTGTCCAGATCCGGAACGCGAATTTCCATACTAACGGAGAATAATTAAGCATAAAATATCTGTTCCTTTAATTGTCTCGCCCACGATAGTGGAGTGAGACATAGCAGTCACTTTTCCGGCGACGGCGGCCGCTTTTACAAATAGCTATATCTCGGCAACCCCTACTTGAATTTTTCTGAAACTTTGTTAGCTGTATTGTTTGGTCATGGGACATCTGTCAACGTCAAAATTTTCAGGGTCAAGGTCATAATTGTGCAGAACTTGACCTTTGTTAGGTAACTTAATCTCAACACTTAACCTTTCTTATATCTCAGCAACCTCTGCTTGAATTTTTCTGAAACTTTTTTTTGTCAGATGTATTGTTTGGTCATGGGACATCTGTCAACGTCAACATTTTCAGGGTCAAGGTCATAATTGTGCAGAACTTGACCTTTGTTAGGTAACTTAACTTCAAAACTTAACCTTTCTTATATCTCAGCAACCTCTGCTTGAATTTTTCTGAAACTTTGTAAGATGTATTGTTTGGTCATGGGACATCTGTCAACGTCAAAATTTTCAGGGTCAAGGTCATAATTGTGCAGAACTTGACCTTTGTTAGGTAACTTAACCTCAAAACTTAACCTTAGTCCCATCTCTGCAACCCCTTATGGAATCTTTCTGAAATGTCAGATGTATTGTTTGGTCATGGGACATCCGTAAACATTTTAATGTCAAGGTCATAATTTTACAGAACTTGACCTTTGTTAGGTAACTCAACCTTGGTTATATCTCAGCAACCCCTGCTGGAAGTTTTCTGAAACTTTGTCAGATGTATTGTTTGGTCATGGAACATCTGTCAACGTCAACATTTTCAAGGTCAAGGTCATAATTTTACAGAAATTGACCTTTGTTAGGTAACTTGATCTTGGTTATATCTTGGCAACCCCTCCTGGAATTTTTCTGAAACTTTGTAAGATGTATTGTTTGGTCATGGGACATCTGTCAACGTTAACATTTTCAAGGTCAAGGTCATTATTTTACAGAACTTCACCTTGTTTAGGTAACTTAACTTAAAAACTTAACCTTGGTCATATCTCTGGTCATGGGACATCCGTCAACATCAAAATTTTCAAGGTCAAGGTCATAATTTTGCAGAATTTGACCTAGGTTAGGTAACTTTACCTTGGTTATATCTCTGCAACCCCTGCTGGAATTTTTCTGAAATTTTGTCAGATGTATTGTTTGGTCGTGGGACATCTGTCAATGTTAACATGTTCTATGTCAAGCTCATAATTTTGCAGAACTTGACCTAGGTTAGGTAAGTTAACCTCAAAACCCAACCTTGGTTATATCTCAGCAACTCCTGCTAGAATTTTTCTGTAACTTTGTCAGATGTATTGATCATAGATTAATCATAGTGATTGCAATTATTTACAATTTAATGTAGTATTATTGATCACTCTTTATTTCATGTGTGAATAAATATATTAAGATATATACACATGTAGTGAGTTTATTATTTATCATGACATGTTGATAACAATGCATTGACAGACACTTACTTTTTCACATTTTATCAACTTTACTTTCTTTTTGCATAGTGATACCATTTAATATCTGATTTTCTTAGAGGGGCGAGACACCCTCAGCCCGAGGTCTTGTTTTATGTCCAGATGAAGAATTTTCCGGATAAATGGTGTCCAGTTTAACGAGGTTCAACTGTATATACAAAGACGCATTTCAAGTCACAGATATTATTTGAAAAATTCCATTTTTCACATTGTTTATTTTAGATGAGTTTATGAAATAATTCATATAAAAAGTTTTTTTCCTAGATCCTCAACCAGTTCTTGTGCAAAAAGTGAAGAATGTATATTCTGCATTGACTGGATTTGAAGCAAGATCTGTTGACCCTTTCTTTCAGGTGCAGACATTACTGTATAGGTCCCTTAATCTACATTTACTGCTACCTAGGAATGCTGTCAGTGACCAGGACTGGACCAACAGAATGACCATGCATCAATCCTTTTGCCATCAGATGACCTCTAAGTATTTATCGTTAAAGGATACTTCATCCCTCATCAATAACAGATCTGCACAGGACATAGGTATTGGTTGTTTAGATATTTCTCAATCATTAACCCTTACTCTGGTACAGACCATCACAGGTTAAAAGTTTTGAGTGTCTAGACACTTCTCAATCTGTAGCCTGGTACAGAACTCCAGGGGATAAAGATTTTGAGTATTTAGACACGTCTTAATCATTAACCCTTACCCTGGTACAGAACTCCAGGGGATAAAGATTTTGAGTGTTTAGACACTTCTTAATCATTAACCCTTACCCTGGTACAGAACACGGGATAAAGATTTTGAGTGTTTAGACATTTCTTAATCATTAACCCTTACCCTGGTACAGAACTCCAGGGGATAAAGATTTTGAATGTTTGGACATTTCTTAATCATAAACCCTTACCCTGGTACAGATCATCACAGGATAAAGATTTTGAGTGTTTAGACATTTCTTAATCATTAACCCTAAACATGTTACAGATCATTGCAGGATAAAGTGTTGAGTTTTAAAATAGTTTTCAATCATAAAGCCTTATCCTTGAACAGACCACAAGATGATGAAGGTTTTGAATGTTTTGATACTTCCCAATCATAAACCAATAACCTGGTTCAGACCACAACAAGATAAAAGCTTGAGTGTTTAGATACTTCCCAATCATAAACTTATAACCTGGTACAGACCAAAGCAAGATAAAAGCTTTGAGTGTTTAGATACTTCCCAATCATAAACTTATAACCTGGTACAGACCACAGAAATAAAAGCTTTGAGTGTTTAGATACTTCCCAATCATTAACCCATGACCTGCTATAGACCATAACAAAATAAACACATTGAGTGTTTCCATACTTCCCAATCATTGACCCATTATTTGGTTTAGAACACAACAAAACAAAAGTTTTGAATATTTAGATTAAAAACCTGGTATAATTACTGAAAAAAGTTGAAAACATTGTGGCAAATGAAGAAATTGCTTGTTTTGAGCATTTTCTCCTTTTGTCATAATGTTATTAAAAAGTCGTCTTCTGTAGATGCATCTATATGTTGGAAAGGGTTATGTGATTCTGTTACAGAGAGTTATTGAGACCCAAATTGGCCAGTGTGACTCAATTATATTTACAATCGTCATCAGCTTTTGAAGACTTAATCTGATATACATATTTTAAGTGCCTTATGCTCAAATGACCATTTTCCCTTCTTTGCTTTAGATTCTGTGTATATTCCAAATTTCTATGTGTTGATGTTTTTAAAGCAGTCAATTTTGAATATATCATATCAGCCTTATCAGGGTAACATTTGATTTTTTTCTGTTTAAGCACGGCCAGTGATCAGCCACACTTTAAAACTAATGGTGGATTGGGTAGACTGTGTTATTGGAGAAGTAGTCAAGTCCAAACAGATGTGTTACCAGTCCATGTCAGAAATAGTCAACATTACACTTGGTCTATTCCCTGTGTTCATTCATCAACCAGGTTTGTTCTCACTCTAGTGACATAAATTATTATCAGATTATTATGAAACTTCACACATACGTTCACAAGCATTGCCTCTTGATCGATTTTGCGTTTACTTACACAGGTCAAAGGTAACAGTGACATTATAAGTGTCCCATCAACATCATCCCTCTAGCGACTTTACTTCTTTTCAGATTTTTATATACTTGATACTTATGTTCACAAGCATCTTCTTGTATAAGTTTGCATTTCATCGTCATAGGTTACGGTTACAGTGACTACTATAATAAGTCTGTACAAAATTACGTCATCTCTAGCACTTTCATTTGTGGACAGAATTCCTTCATACTAGATACACAGGTTAAAAGATTGACAACCAAGGTCAAAGTTCAAGCTCACAGTGACTAATATGTCTTTATGAAGCCACTTCATCGCTCTAGCACATTCTCTTGTAGACAGAATTCCTTCATGCTTCATACACATTTTCAGTATCTAGGGATCTTGGACAGGTTTGCATTTTACCAACCTAGGTCTAAGGTCACTGTCACATATATGCTATAATAGGACTGTACGAAAGGACACAATCTGTATAGCACTTCCATTTGTGTATGAAATTACATCATACTTCATACACAGGTTCAGTGTCTACAGATTGGACATGTTTGCATTTTACCCACCTAGGTGAAGGTCAAAGTCACAGTGACTATAAAATGGTTATACTGAATACCGTCATCCCTCTAGCACTACCATTTCTGGACGGAATTCCTTCATACTAAATACACATTTTCAGTGTCAAGTGAACTTTGTTGGGTGTTCGTTTCACCAACTTAGGTTCAAGGTCAAGGTCACAGTGACTATAATACTGTATGAAACTGCTTCATCACCAGTACTTTCATCTGTTGACGAATTCCTTCATAAAACACAGGTTCTAAAGAGTTTTGACAATTTCATGTTTTACCAACCTTAGAGACATTTATACATATACACATTCAAGCAGACACTCAAACTTTGTATAGCAAATCACTCAACGAAGTTACTCAATATTGATTTCCTCGGGTGAAGTGTTAATTTCGATATGTATAAATAACATTTGAAAAAAGCTTG
>JASEVX010000004.1:42112579-42155339 GCA_031761405.1 Serripes groenlandicus
GACGTTTCATCAAAAATGGCCAAGCTGTTTTGGAAGTCAAATTTACATTGTCCCAATTTCAAACACATTTTGACTTATCTAGATGAATGACAATTTGCATAGGTGTCTGAATTTTCATTTGAGTAAATTTGGAAAGATCTACACCAGACAAATAGTCTGACTATATGATTCATATACTATAATAGTAATGGCATTATTCCCATAGTGTATGAACTCTCTATAGAAAAACTATTTATAGTAGCAGGGTCCTGTGTGGGCTTTTCTAAATTATCACAAACGAAAAAATTACCGTCATTAGTATTATGGTATATGAATCATATAACGTGGTCTCGTATGGGGTTTTCTCAAATGAAAACAATTATTATTATTTTTGAATTCGATTTCGAATTTTGCCACATTGTTTTCATCCAGCAGTCAATATGTATATTATCAATATGTTTGGCTAGACATGTTCAGTGTCATCTGCTACAGAGTTGGTCTATGTAATAAAGTGTTATGAAGACTGTAAACTGTCATATCATGTAATTTCAAGTATAAGGGAGTAGCTAGCCATTCCAATATAAAATGCGTCAATATTGGATCTAAAACGTGTCAATAGATTCCCTAGCAACAACAGGGTTCTTGTTAACAGTAATTGGCCTAGGGCTTTAGCCCATGGTCATAGTAGTAAAGCCATTTGTTCTGAGTTGGCAGCCTGCCAATTATTGTTAACACCCAACAACACATCTATGGGTGAGACTGCGCGAGAACATAGTTCATCATGGATTCAACAAAACTGCATTTAAAAGGTTAAGATCTCCCAAAAAAAAAATCAGTAACATTTGTGAAAAACTTAATATTTTAGAAATTAATGCGCCGAGAGGTCAAATATGGAAGCTTATAATATTCGCGAATTGGAACGGAAAAGTACAAAGAAGTCGCTTGACAAATGCAGTGGCGGATTTACCGGGGGGGGGGGGGGGGGGGGGGGCATAGGACCCGTGCGATGTCGATGCAATTTATTTATATAATGTTACTGTTCCTGCTAGTTGATATAGCACTGAACGACGAGTCGGTAAACATTATCAATGAAGCCCTGCCATCGGACGATCCACACAATTCGTTGGATAGCGATCACATTTTTTGTGACAAGTTGCGAGCTCGAAGAACGAATTTCAACTATTGGCCTCGTGAAGTCCGACTGAGGATCATCAATGGCGAAGAAAATGCTTACAGGAATGTGCCTTATGTTTGAACATAGAGATATGGATATCAACCTTTATGTTTTCAAAAGTCTTCTGCTGCAGATTTATATTGTTTTCAAAAGCATATATATGAATAAAAAAAATGTAGCCTACCTAAGATCACTTAAGCCGCAGTCAAAACTACCTTGCGATAGGTTTAAGAGTAGATTGCGGCAGATTTCTAGGCATTTTCAGCCGGAGTCCTTCGGGACTCCTCGCGGGCATCGAGATACTTTTAACTCGGACTTAAAACCTCATCGCACATTAATCGGCTGATGCCTGGCCGATGTCCGGCCGGGCATAACACATATCGGGCGAGCGCCGGGCCAAATTCTGGACTACCCAGACAATCCAGATGCCGCTTAGAGCCCGGCCGGAAATCGGGCAGACATTGGCCGGGGACAGGCCTGCGTTTGGTCCACCACCCACTGTTGCTCGCAGGTTATGAAAGCCGGCTCGTCGCATCATTCTTCAGATCATCCAGTCGCGCTCTTCACAGAAGGTAACAAGTTAACACACAGTTTATCACAAAAGTGTCAGAAAATGCCCTAGAAAAGACTGAAGGAGAAGGAGAGTGCACAGCCCACAAGAAAGAAAGAGTGCAGTGAATGAGACCATGCCTCTCGTCTTCAGCCACCAATGCACCAATAACTAAGTTGTAGCGGTAGAGTACGGTGTTCCGTTAGTGCCATCGGTGTTTCGCGGTTTCGACCTAGGGTCGACAGTACGATAACGCGATGCGAAAGTGCGAAAACGCGATGCGAAACTGCGAGACCACGATGCGAGGAGGCGATATTAATATCGTACTTTCGCATCGCACTTTCGTACTATCGCATCGCGTTATCGTACTATCGACCCTAGGTCGATATTAATATCGTACGATAACGCGATGCGATTGTACAAAAGTGCGATGCGAAAGTACGATATTAATATCGACCTAGGGTCGATAGTACGATAACGCGATGAGATAGTACGAAAGTACGATATTAATATCGCCTCCTCGCATCTTGGTCTCGCAGTTTCGCACTTTCGCATCGCGCTATCGTACTATCGCATCGCGTTATCGTACTGTCGACCCTAGGTCGAAACCGCGAAACTACGATGGCCCTAACGGAACACCGTAGTAGAGTGCAAACGCAAACCTGTCCCTCAACTGGGCGACCCGATTGCGCGGTGCAGTTTCCCGCAAGCGTTGCGGAAGTGTCAACGGATACGAATGTTTATCTTAATGATATCTAAGTCAAGGAAAATCTTGTTAACACTCTGGAAGCCCCCCCTGCGGACACAGACATGTTACTTGACAACAATTCGCCTAATGTGGCTGATGAAATTTAAACAAGTGAAGCGTTGATTTGTACTATTTTATTTACTATTAGAAAAGCGATGTAAAATACACAATCATTTTCTAGAATCCCCTTTAAAATTCATGCGCTTAAGATAAAGTGAGTAAATACTTTAGTTTTAGGTCAAACATTATTACAATGTAGGCATATCTGATGCGACCTCAACTAACATCTTATTCATTAAAACTCAAATAATTCAATTAATACCACTATTCTACATCTACTCGATACAGGATAGGTTGTTACCCAGTGTACTGCTGGTATTACAGTTACTAATTCGGAAAAGATTGGCATGACAACTTAGAACAATATTAAAATATTAAGTATAATGTTGGCATGATTAAACAAGAGCGCCAAATGTCACAGAATACGCCCGTCCTATTTTTTTGAGACCAAATATAGTGATAATTGGTTGTTCGTCAGGCAAATTTAGAGAGCGGACACTGTTGATATAGTTTTGGCCATTTCGAGGGATATAAGTGTGGAGTGACTAAGATAACGTGGTTAGTTATCAAACCTGACCAAGATATTCTGCCCCTCAACATATTGTCCAAATTGGTGATGATCAAATACAATGACTCAAGCGATATGGATGATTATAGCACTTGTCCGAGATATTATGCCCATACACATTCTGACTAAATTTGGTAATGATTGGATTAAAGCTTCAAAAGTTATTGATGGGACAAGACCAATTAGAGGTAATTTCTATAATTAAAGGGCAATTACTCTCCAGTGAATGCAGCGATATGGCTGGTAATCGAATTTGTCCGAGATATTTTGCCTATACACATTCTGACTAAATTTGGTGGTGACAGGACAAAGGCTTTTAAAGTTATTGATTGGACAAGACCGATTTTAGGTAATTTCTGTCATTAAAGGGCAATAACTCTAGAGTGACTTGAACAATATGGCTGGTTGTAGGATTTGTTCAAGATACAATGCCCATACACGTTTTGACTAAATTTGGTGATGATTGTAATTAAAGTGATATGGCTAGTTATTTAACTTGTTTATTATGCAAATACAGATTCTGACCAAATTTAGTGATGATTGGACAAAGGCTTCTTAAGTTATTGGGCTGACAAGACCAATTTTAGGTAAATTCCATAATTAAAGGGCGATAGCTCTCGATTGACGAAAGCGATACGGCTAGTTATCGAACATGTCAAAGATATTATGTCAATTCACATTCTAACTAAATCTGGCGATGATAGGACAAAGGCTTCTAAGGTTATTTAGCTGACAATACCAACTTTAGGTAATTTCTATAATTAAAGTGTGATAACTCTTGATTGACTAAAGCTCTAAGGCTAGTTATCAAACTTGTCCAAGAAATTATGCCAATACACATTCTGATAACATTTGGTATTGATTGGACAAAGGCTTCTAAAGTTATTCACCTTACAAGACCAATTTAGGTAATTTATATAATTAAATGGCGATAACTCTTGATTGACTCAAGCGATATGGCTAGTTATCAAACTTGTCTAAGATATTATGCCAAATCACATTCTGACCAAATTTGCTGATGATGGGACAAAGGCTTTTTAAGTTATTTAGCTGACAACATACTGGACGCCACCCGTCCGCCCTTACGCCGCAGGTAAAACTTTAATACGATCCGTTTTTTCGGGCGTATAAAAACAGAGTACTTGTCATTATCAATATTTACTTTTCTTTCATATTTGCAGTAGATGCATTGCAATGTTTTCGTATTAGGAGCATGGTTAAGGAGTGAATCCATTTCATTTACTATAAACGCTCCCATACTCACATGTACACATTTATTTTTTAAACTACATGTTACAAACAAAAGGAACAGTTTCAAGCATAATATAAAAGTAGGCTACATTTTGACACAACTGGTAAACCATTGTCTGAGTAATTACCTATCTGTTCAGTATGATTCGTTTCAAAATGTGTTTGTGTTACCCATACCAAAACGGTAACTAAAATCCGCAATAACAAGTACTAGCACACTAGTGTTTGTGTTACCCATACCAGGAACGTAGATAAGATCTACCTTCCTGTCCATACCTAGATGGTAAATCCGCAACAACAAGTACCAGCATACTAATGATTGTTGAAAAGACAGTTTGGTAAAGTTGGTATGACAGCAAGTTGAAAATGTCCAGCTCGCTGTTAAATTTGGATTCCCCTTCAGTCTTGAGACTAAAGATAAGACAATGCAGGACCCTTTGATCTATTTGGTTCACAAGATAAATTACTAATGTCTTGTACTCAATCAAATTGCAAAACTTACAGCTGTTACAACAATTCAGCAAATAGTGTGGATAAAGATCAAAATGCACTGAATTACAGACTGATTTTAAACTGCATTATATTTGTATATGCAATGCGCATACTTATATCTACTTAGCAGACAAATTGTTGATATTTTCTCCTTTATAATGAACATATCACACTGATCAAAAGTATATAACAACTCTTCATGTTGTTTTTAAAAAAATGTTTAAAACATGATAGCTTGATAAAACAGTTCTTTGATTAACCAAATATAGTGGCACTACAGTACAGGCGTTTTAACCTCTTAAGGCATCATGGACTGGTAGGCATCTTTCTTTAAATAGCTCTGAAATGAAAATAAAATGTGATGGGCATGTACGATTTAACTATAAATATAACATAATTTGTTAAAACAGCAATGCACCAGGGTTGGTTAAAGGTTCAAAGCTCCGCATTTTTGAGATTTTCATAAAAATCCACTTCTAAATATATTCTCTCTCGATCGCTCTTTTAAAAGATCGCACTGCTACTTTAGAACAAGTCATTTTCGTGGTTCTCTAAAGAGTCCTTAACATATAATATAACGCTGTCATCTCAGCGGAATGGAGCGCCGGAAAGTGGCGCCATTATCAAACTTCGAACAGATTGATGGCTAAAGGAAGTTAGACCGATGAATAAGAGAAGTGTTAACTAAGTTCATAGTCAACGGTTGAAGGCATTGCAATGACGGATGTGTGGATTGGGGAATTGTCTTTATGAATTAACCATCCATTATGATTTATTAGAAGCTGCCTTACACTTGCTAAATGATAGGCTCCATTCTTAGTCTTTCTTTTAAAGTGTTTACCATTACTATTCAGTATGCCAATTTTAGCAGCCATTGATCGGCTTAAAGAACGTTTTTCTTTTCTTTCATGGGTAGTTTTTCGTCTATATTATCTCTATAAAAGTGTCATCTTCATCCTTTAAAAGGATCGGACTATCACAAGACAATTTCAATACTTTAGCATAGTTTGACATGTCAGAAGTACGAAACACCTTCTTTAGCTGACTTAATCTCTATGTCATATATATTTAAACAACGTGCAGCAAACACATGTGATTATAGCGCAAAACATCCCTTAACTCAATCAATATTAAGCTTAAAACTGACCGACCAGACATCAAAAAAAATATCTGATTGTAAAACGTCGCTCTTTCTCTCCTCATACATACCTTCGCCAATTCCCAAACATTCTCCCCACTCTAGTTTTGAGATGGCGTTGTCATTGTTAGCGTCACATTTGTTGAGGAAGCGAACGAGACAGTGTTCCATTGGCTTGATGGAGGCAATTATATACATCAATTCTCGGCGAGTAACTCGGCTAAAAGAAAATGGTGGGGAAATGTGTACATAAATCTTAAGACAAGTCCTGCATTCAAAAAAACATAAATATGTTTACGAAAACCCTGTAGGCTAATTACTTTGTTTCGACGAAATGAAATGGATTTTCGCGTTTATCGGTTGATTTGAGGGTCTATTGAACTATTGAACATGTGCTTTTGATATGTTTGGGGTTTTCTTCAAAGAAGAAGATATATCCAGGTCAATCAGTGAATCCACAAAGCTTTACCTGGCTTTTAACTGCATGCTAGTTATTCAAAGACTTTCGAAAACCTCTATTAAACATGTTTCCATTTGAAACAGAGTGCATGGCCTCGCCTAAATATCGTTATGGTCACAATTAATAAATACATGAGCCTTGCAGGATAGTTCAATGATGTAGTTACTTCTCCAGTTTTTAGATATTACAATACAACGAACATGGTATACACAAGTTCATCCTCATAGATCAATCCTTAATCGCATATACTATTTTAGAGTTTATACTTTTGAATCATCACAGATCTTAGCTATACTTCTTTTATACCCCTATAAAATTAAACAACAACAACAATGTATGCATTTACCAGTATTAGTACAGGACTGAGATACAAATAATCATTAACAGATTCTTCTGATCAAATATTAAAACAATATTAGTTATATTAACCCGACCTTGATATATGGAGCAGACCTATAAACAATATGAGCTTATTTTATGCGGTCGACTGGCCAAGGAACAACAAGAGATAAAAACATATATTGGATGAAATAACTCTGGAAACCTGTGTCCGGAATTAAATACCATACCGTGAAGCGCCGGACTTTACTTCGCTCTAGACTAATGCAATGCGTACTCTTTAAGTACTCAGTAATACATTTAGTGATGACTTAAACAAATATAAATATTGTGAAAATAAACGACTTTCATTCAAAGTAATGTATACAGAAATAACGAAATCATTAATGAAATTGAAATTAAACACGTCTTGCCTGTACATGACTGACTGGTAGAATGATTTTCTTGCACAAACTGCGAACGGGTTCACCGGTATTTAAACAAAATACCCACAATTCAAATCACATGTCGCTAAGACAACATTTTCTCGCTCTACTTCGCACCACGAGAAAACTCTATTAACAAGTTAATTCGTTGAATTGAGATCATCCGCAGAAAGGAACATTGCAAATGAACGCTTGGACCACCTTGGTAAACAAGTTACTAAAACAAATTTATTTTAAAATCTGCGGACTATGTGGATGCCATATAGTGTTTACAAAGGTTTTACCCCAACAAAATACCAATTGACCTGGTGTTTGACCAAACATGACCCAGTTTCTAGCATGGACGGGAATATTCTGATGATGTTTAATGAAGATTGGCCGTACAAATATGGTCTCTAGAGAGTTGAATATTTTGATAAACCCTTATGCTGATTGATAAATCATAAGCCATCTCTATTTTCACAATGTGTTTTACTTCTTGATCTTGCGACCTATTTGTCGACCCGACCTGACCCGACCCGACCTGACCGAGATTGAATAGAAGAATATTCTGATGAACTTTCGTGAATATTGGATGAAAATGTAGCCTCTACAGTGAACACCAAGTAATTATGATATAGACCATGACACACAGAATCTATACAATACAAGTTCAAGGGGTTATACATATGTTGTTCCTGAGGCAATCTTAACATTTGCCGTGTCGTATTTCCCTATGATGGTAAACATTGTTTAAGCTTATCATACCGACCAAGTCTTAGATATGGCTCCAATTGGACAGACGAGGCAAAGCCAATGTTCTGCCCGAAATAAGCGGATAATAATATATACAAGAGCTGGAAAATTGCAAAGAATTGTATTTGAATATAGCTGTAAACAGCGTCTGGTGAAAAGAAGAAATCAATCACGTGTGTCATTTCCCCTTTTCCCAGAAAGATTTCCAAGTTACCTATCATTTGGATGAGCGTCAAGATCACAGAACTTCCAGACGACGGCAGCGGCATGGTTCTCGTCCCTGCGGGCGGCCTCTAACTTATCCCGGTATTCGTCGGCTCCACCATTGTCTACCTGTATAGTAAGTAGTAGACAGAATGTGCGGATAGGTACATTGAGTAATTGATTGATTGTGATTTAACGCCATTATCAACAATTTTTTCAGTCGTATCATGGCAGCCAGTTCACCTACTCATGCGTTTTGTGTTGCTTTCTCACACCAGTACTCAACACAACATACTTTCCTAGCAACTGGCTGCTTTTCCACATGGAAATAATAGGTATAGGTATAAACATTTACTTCTTTCACTGTTTAAACTGCGGGTCATGCAAATGTTGTCGGTGGTGTCAATTGCACTGTCGCGAAATATAGGAAATCTGACAGTTACGTATGCATCGTGCTACACTGAGGTCGACAAGACACGGATATCACCACGGAAACATGTTTAAACGCGGATGGTTTTAATTCTAGTGTGCTTGTTCAAACTGTTCACACAATGTTTTGAACTATTTTATCAAAATAATTCTCCTATGTTTCTGAATATTCCATGTTTGTTCTGTGAGAGAAAACAAATCATACAATTCATAAAATACCACATCAGGTAAACGTTAACCCTTTCACACTTGTAGACGCATTTTAACGCCACTGCAACAAATGACTTTTTAAAACATTATGGCAAAAACAGAGCATGCATGCTCACGATGAGCAAATTGTTGGTTTTGCCACAATGTTTTCAACTCTGTTTAATAAGTATACGTTCATTTATAGAGGTTTTTCCATAATGTTGCATCAATTCAAAGTAGTCTGTCAATGTGCTGAGGGTGTGCTGTATGTGGGAAAGGGCTAACTGTAATAACATCTTAATTGATCATTGCAACATATTGAAATATGTACATACCATTTTTCTCATCACTGTGAAAAGCCAATTCCTCATTCTAGTTGGGAACCATTTCAGTTCCTCATCCGGGCACTTAGTCAGTTCTGGAATATATTAAAGTTCGTTTGAATTAACCCTTTCCCTCATATAGACGCTTTCTGACGTCTTTTGCAGCAGACGGCTTTTTGAAAACATAGTGACAAAAGAAGAAATTGCACATTACAATTTCTCCTTTTGCCACAATGTTTTCCACCTTTTGTCATAGGTTATCCATTCAATTATGGAGATTATCTATGTTTTGACAAAATATGTCCAAAGTCGTCTGCTGCAGAATTGTCGTATGAGGGAAAGGGTTAACATTTTAATGGTATATCAATCTGAACGGAAGTCGGATGATGACGCATATAATATTGCCATGGTTTTTTTCTGTTGTGTACAACAATGACGATTTTACCCTTCCCCACATCTGAAGCAGACAACATGCAGGCAAAATTTGGAAAATCCCTTTAAATAATAGTTAACTTATTAAATAGTTTCGAACATATTGTGGAAAAAAAAGAAACATGAAGTATAAAATGTTCTTAATCTATACATATAAGGAAAAAAAGAGCACCGGCCCCCTGGTGGCCATGTGTTTCAATGGTCATAATAATATTAACAATCTTAGAAGATGGTCACCCAAGGTAAATGTGTGCAAAATTATTTCAATCTAGCAAATGTTTTTGTTCAAGAAGTTTTAATTGTTTAATTGTTATTTACGATATTGCCAAAATGTCTTCAAAAGTCGTCTGCGGATGCGTTAAAAATCATCTATAATTGGGAAAAGGTAAATTTTAAAAAATAAACCGTTAATTTATACATGTGTTGGACGGAACACCGTGTATCAACTGACAATAGTGTTGGCCGGAACACAGGGTATCAACTGACAATAGTGTTGGACGGAACACAGTGTATCAACTGACAATAACAAACTGTTATAGCCAATCAACTGGTGATACTAGTAGCAGAAATTTAGTGGTATAAGGATTTAAGGTTGTTTTTTACCCTGACAGCTAGCAAAGTAATCCAGTCTAACTTTCTTCTCGCTCGGGTGGGAACATCCTTCAAGACGGTTTTTACACAGACAGTGATCTCTGTCCAGCTGGCACTCCGATTCGTACGTCACGTTCTTTGTACTGCACACCTGAATAATGGAAACATAATCATACACAACAATTTGATGAGCTGTTTTGAAGGTAAAGCGTATCTTAAACGTGTCTGTTTTGGCTATTTCACCGTATCATATGAACAGGAAGGCGACCCACAACTCTTATCTTGAACGACATCGGAGCACTTACATGGGTTTTAGCCGAAGAATACGATCTGATTGATGTGATAACTGTGTAGAATACGACTTTCTTTGTAATATTTCTTATTCTACCCTGAAAATAAGATTTCCGAGTTTTCAGATTTCTTTTCCTTTATACATTGATATTTTGAATTCACTAATTGACGTTTGTTTGAGCACATTATCTTTTAATAAACGTTTATTCAGATTGGATGCACAGTGTTGCCAGTACAGTCTTAACAAGGCAATTGTTGACGACGCACGACGGAAATAGCTCAATTGGTGCTCAGGTTAGCTAAACTGCGATTGGGGGACAAATCTCGTTTTTCAAAATAGCTAAAGCGTTTGGGATTACAGAAAGAGATTAACTTTCGTAAAGCGATAATAAAATCGTTACCTTGAGAACGGATTCTTCTTCATCCTCGCAGGTCTGACAGACGCAGATCGCCTCGTCACCATTCAATGTACAAACTTCTCCTCTCTTACACTTATGTTTGTTGCAGGGGTCTGTGGAAAAAGAACAATTATACATTATTGCGCTGTGTCACGCGAAACGGCATCGTTTTGCATCTGCGAATAGCAAATGCTCAGCTGACTGTGCCTGTGAATCCGCACAGTCGCTCCAGAGTAGTTACCGTCCGCATACATGCGACCTAACTTTTAATAGGTAACTGTCAGTGGCGTAGCTCCCTTTAGGCACTGTAGGCACGTGCCTTCACATTTGTTCTCAAAATGCCCCCCAAAATGCAGTTGCGGCGATATATATCTGCGTAATGTATCGACCAGATCAGTCTGCGCGGACAGCCCGGCTGACACATTCCGTCTTAGGGGGATAGATGTATAGAGAAGTGATTCCTGAAATAGAAAATCCACAGGAGGCGAAACGTGTCTATCCGGGTAGGCCTGTGTGGCATGCTTAGGCTGATCCGGGTCGATACTTTACGCCGAAATCCACAATGATTATTGCAAAGCTAGGCCCCTGACTATTGATCTACCAACTACATATATCTCCTTAGTACCTGAACTGTCAAAATGATTTGTTCAGAAACGTTAACTAGTCACCTAGTTTTGGACCTGACATACGATTTAAGCCGGAGAGATTCGATTGGTAAAAACGAGATCATTTCACCATCAAATTTGACTATTAGCGTGATGCTGTGTTCTAGATATACGACTGTTGGTGCCTTTACAGCAAGTGTTTATGTCATTAAAGAAAAAGAAAATATTCATAATGAGTACTTCCCATTTTTCCATATGATTATATTAATCTAGACCGATGAAGAATGTGAGAGGGTTAGTTCTCCTATCGTCTGTGGTTCAACGACTTACTTTTAAACTCCTGTTCAGCCACCTCTTGTCTCTTCACTTCCATTTCGTCATACTCGTCATCACCTTCGTCCATGCCTCCCTATTATAAACATAGAACAAATAATTAAACTTATTCATTTTACATAGATTGTGAAAAATGTTTTCAGCTGATTTTAATTACGCTCTACGTCTGCTTCCTGTAGACTTAACCAGAACTCGACACGCTGGTGTGTAAACATCTCAAATGCAGAACCCGCTCATCAAAGAATTCGAACCCGGGACTTTTGAAACTAGAGGCCGACGCTGTCTTACACACCTAGTTAATTTCCACGACACATGCGACATTTAACATCTTTACAGCATAATGACTTTAGAAAAAGGTTAAGGGCATCAGAAAATGCTAAAATTTAGTAATTTCTCAGTTCGTGTTGAAGAATGTAAAGTCTAATTATCCAGTGTTAATAATTATCAACTATTGATATGTCACTTATTGGAGAACACAAATAGTGTTATCTATAATCAAAGATCAATTGTACGCCCAATTGTTCACACATGTTGAATTTCGCAAGCGGGTCAATAGAGAAGCTGTATATGAAATGTGAAGGGTGACTAGGTGTCTTGTTTCACAGGCATTTACTCAGCAGAGCCTTGTCTATCCACATACATATATAATATAGCAGCACCGTAACAGGATTATTAGACACCGAGCAATATTGTTTTGAAGCAATGTTAGTGAAACTTGCCGTCTGACATTTGCCTTTGGTGGTGAATATTTCCATATATTTGTAATCAAATACATTTTACCATATGCCTTAGATATGACAATAGACGGACAGACGGACGACGCCAACTCAATACTAAATCAATCTTTCGCGGGCTATATAGCCAGTATAAGACACAACTAATATGGATACTTAGCCCCCGCCTCTGCATGCCATGTTTTTCAACCAATTAGTATGATTTGCGTCAGCAAAGTTCACAGAGGGAATAATTTTACCAAATTGTTTTGAATTCAGTTAAGAATCGGAAAACAAGAAATAAAGAGTATTTTCCTGTAACCCTCTTTCTGATACCGCCGTATACAGAACATTGCTTAGTTATCTGAAACTTCAAAAGTTAGAATTCTCGTGTGAATATATGTAACTTCTCGCAGACGCACACATGCTATGCAAGTCGTTAATATAATCTGAGTCACGGAAGGCAAAAAAGGGTTCTTGTTGCATTTCTATTTCGGCATCAAATACAGACGTGTATGCTTAAACCACTAGGGATACACCGGTATTGTGTATGGATAAACCACTTGGGATACACCGTTGGCGTGTATGCATAAACAACTGTAAATACACCGGTGGCGTGTAGGCATAAACCAATAGGGATAAACCGGTAGCGTGTATGCATAAACCACTAGGGATACACCGGTAGCGTGTATGCATAAACCACAAGGGATACACCGGTGGCGTGTATGCATACAACACTAGGGATACACCGGTAGCGTGTATGCATAAACCAACAGGGATACACCGGTAGTGTGTATGCATAAACCACTAGGGATACACCGTGCGCGTGAAGGAATAAACCACTAGGGATACATCGTGCGCGTGTATGCATAAACCACTAGGGATACACCGGTGGCGTGAAGGCATAAACCACTAAGGAAACACCGGTGGTGAAGACTTTGATGAACCTCCGAGGTTGAACCACACTCAGATGAGTTTCCGCTCATTCGTGTATCAAAACCCGTTAATCGTTTTGGGGGCATCTCAATGTATATTCTGTGTGGGGGAGTGATGTACAGGAAATGCCTGTCTAAGTGCACCACTTGCTCTCATCACTAGCTAGTTGTATCGTGAATCATTCCATTAACCCTTTCCCACATACAACAAATCTGCAGCAGACCACTTTGAAAACATACCCGAAACAAATTGGAAACTGCCTTTGAATGAAAGTACAATCATTGAATAGAGTTGAAAACACGGTGGCACAAGGAGAAATTGCTCGTTTTGAGCAATTTCTTCTTTTGTCAACATGTTTTCAAAAAACTGTCTGCTGCAGAGGTGTCAGAAAGCATCTATATGAGGGAAAGGGTTAACAATCAGCTTTTGTGAGTAATAAGAGGACTATGATGGTCCTTTATCGCTCACCTGATTTAATATAATGTTAACAGTAGTCACTTACTATTATGTCAAAATGTTTAGAATATTTGAACATATTCATTGAAGAAGATTTACTGCTACCTAGAAGCACAGAGTGATCTTGATATATATCTGTCGTAAATGCTCGGTGGCTGTATTACTTGTAACGAAGCTCCTATATTCTATCTATAGAGATGACTTAGTAAATGCCTGTGAAACAAGGCCTCTAGTCGACCTACACATTTCATATACAGCTTCTTTTTTGACCCGCTTTTTTGTAATTTAATATTTGTAAAATTGGTATCAAAACATGTGCTTAGTACTATTGCTGTACGTTTTTCACTGTTCAATACCGGTATGGACGGTATATATTGCTGTAAAATGTGGCAATTATATTAACATTACCTCGGCAAAGACTGAAGTGGCCACCAGACATAGCACCAGGACAACGCTCAATCTCATGGTTAATGTTTGATTATGATCTCTGAAAGTAGAAGAAAAAATACATTTCAATGTGTTGATAGATAGTAAAACAAACGGTGATTATTCTAAGTTATAAACTGAAGAACGTAATCTATTTTGCAGGCACATTAAAGTGTCAGTAAATTTATTGTTTATGAAGCACGCCTCTGTTAATGCACATCAAAGGCAAAAAACGTCTCCTTAATAACAAACGATTTCCACAAGTCTATAGTATCTGATTATATATTATATGAGTCTACTGCCTTGAAACCTTGAAAACACTTTAGGAAACAATTAAGAAATAGGTTAAAACCTGAATAATGCTTAAATTGTTCACTCTACAGTTTTTATGATAAAATCTTGTCTGCGTGAAAAAGGGGAAAAAATGACAACCGTTAAAAGTTGCGATGTTTCTGTAAACAACCAATGATGGTCTTTGAGAAATCATCATTACATTACATGCGTATCAAAACAATAACAATATCTACAGCTTGAAAAGTTGAGAGCATTTCTACAGCTTGAATATCTGAGCACAGCGTATATCTAAACATCATCAATGCGCACAGCCTGAATAGCTGAGAACAATGTAGATCAAACATAAACATTGCTACAGCTTGAACAGCTGAGAGCAACGTATATCAAAACATTAACTATTTCTAGAGCTTGAATATCTGATGACAACGTATATCAAAACATTAACCATTTCTAGAGCTTGAATATCTGAGAACAACGTAGTTCAACAAATTAACGATGTCAAGAGCTTGAATAGCGAAACTATTTCTAGAGCTTGAATTTCTGAGAACAGCGTAGATGAATAAATTAACAATGTCAAGAGCTTGAATAGCTGAGAACAACGTAGTTCAACAAATTAACAATGTCAAGAGCTTGAATAGCGGAAAATAACGTAGTTCAACACATTAACTATTTCTAGAGCTTGAATATCAGAGAACAACGTAGTTCAACAAATTAACGATGTCAAGAGCTTGAATAGCGAAACTGTTTCTAGAGCTTGAATTTCTGAGAACAACGTAGTTCAACACATTTACTATTTCTAGAGCTTTAATAGCTGAGAACAACGTAGTTCAACACATTAAACATTGCTAGAGCTTGAATAGCTGAGAACAACGTAGTTCAACACATTAACTATTTCTAGAGCTTGAATATCTGAAAACAACGTAGTTCAACAAATTAACAATGTCAAGAGCTTGAATAGCTGAGAATAACGTAGTTTAACACATTTTAAAACTATTTCTAGATCGTGAAAAGCTGAGAACGACGTAGTTCAACACATTTTAAAACTATTTCTAGATCTTGAATAGCTGAGAACAACGTAAATCAAAATAAATGTGTTCACACGCCACGTCTTGTTCAGCATCGTTCTTGTGTCAAAACTTGCTCCCTATTACAATCATTTTATCATTTCATTATTAATGTTATTACTTTTGTTGTTACTTTCATTATTTTGAAAATAATAATAATTTCCCAAAATTGACTTTGAAAAACCACTGCCCCGATCTATACAACAACCTTTGTGTATAATCTCGTTTTTGTCACAATAAAACACATCAATTTCCGAACTATCACTCCTTTAAACACACGGCGTCAATGGAACAATATTATAAAGTTCAGAACGTAACGAACATAAGTTGTCATTACACATGTAGCAGGTTTAGTTAGTAAATACCTTTTCTTTCGAAACACGTCCAATAAGCCAACACTATTCCAGTTATATTTTCTGTAGCTATTTAATAGGACCGTGGAATGAAACTGAGAGACAGTTAGTCCTTGCACTTATCGAATTAGTTAATACTCGGAGCGACATAAAAAAAGGGGCATTTCTTCTTCCAAAAGCCATTAGTTTTCCCTAAAGACCTCTGTTGTGCCCTGGCTTGTGGGTACTCGAAATAATTGTCTCGTTGAGATAAATGTTTAGAATACAAACACAATTAGTTACAAGTAGATTGTTCAATACGAGAAATATCATGAGGAAAAGGCACGTTTACTCCACCTTATATAGGGGGTGACGGAAACAATTTGGTATTAACCCTTTTCCACATATAGATGCGTTTTGACTTCTTTTGAAAACATTATAGGAAAGGAACAAATTGTACTTTATAAGCAATCTCTTCTTTTTCCACATTGTTTTCAGCTCTTTACATTAATTTGAATTTCTATTGGATGTTTTGCCTAGATACTTTCAATAGTGTCTGCTGCAGATGAGTCAAAATGCGTGCATATGTGGCAACATATTAACCCTATTTAAACTGTGTAGACTTGTGTGATTTGAACACGGCGTCTGGTTTGGGTGTACACTGTGGGAGACACCAGTCATAACGGCTTCAGACTAGAGAATATCAAAAAAGTAGATCCGTATGAAACGCTGCTCAAATATAGTAATCGCCAGTCAATTAACATTGCATTGTAAGTCGGCCCCGTTTTTATCGGACAGTGATCTATCTATTTGCGTGTTCAAGTAGGTGCAGACATAGCTTATTGACTACATCATGTGAACGGAAGGAACAGAGACCTTAACAAATTCCTACTGTATTTCTAATTCCTTATCATTGTTAATTAAGCAAGTTCCTTTTGAAATCTTGCTTTGATTATTGAAATATGTGAACTTACATAAGTTGTATTGTCTTACAATCTAAGATCATCCGTCCACGATAAAAAACAAATGTTATGAAGTTTTTGGATACAAAATCAGAGAAAAAATAAATATAATATCAGCTATTCCTGCTTTCAACTAAGCGTTAACTAATAATATTTGGTTTCCCAGAACTCGAATTCGTCCGAGGTTCATTGTCCTTATCGACTAAGGAAACTCTCGCTGATTAAAGTTTCCTGTACACAATTCCCTATAATAATAATCTTATATAGACGCTTTTGCTGTAAACTACATTTGAAAACGACGTTGGAAACGTTACAGTTACTTTTTATGAGCAAAGTATCATTTTGTCTTAACATTTTCACGATGTCAATATAACGTGAATTTATTTGCAACAAATCTATGTAAATGTTATCAAGTTCGGATATAACATACCAAGTGCTAAGGGATGAAGTAGATGCATGTTTAACCAATTATACGGGCAATTTCCGTTTTTCATCATCAAACTCGACTTCTGTATGATGGGATATAATGTATACCGCGTCAAACATCTCCCCTTTTGAGATGACGATATGCAGGAACGTGGGAGTTGGACACATAGGGCTGAATCCTAATATCTTATATTAAATGACAGCTATAGATACGTGCATGCAGGCGGTCAATGAAGGTTTTGACGAGAATGTGTGTATTGTATTCACTTCTCAGTTCGAAGAGGCAGCAAGAAACATCTCTTTGCCGGACGCGTGTTGATCAATCAGCTTACATACAAGCACTTTTACCTTGTAACATGGCTTTGGAATAACATGTATAATTACGTCGATAATATGTTTTACCCAATGATGTATTGTGAAAAGATTAAGCATTACATTATGGTCTGCACTTTGACCTTTTAACTTAGCTTTAATTACATTTCCAAAATTCATTGATAGTATGATGTTTTTTACCCAATGTAAAACAATTGTGAAAAGATTGAAGATTTGGCATTACATTCTGGTTGGTATTTCCACCCCACCCCGCCCCATGCCTACCCTCCCTCCCTCATGTATTAGAAACTTAGTAGATCACAATTGCACTTGCTTGCCACAGATCATTATAAAGTCCTTGTGTTTGTGTAATTAGTCATTTCCCAAATACAGATGCCACTGTGAGTAGATGCAACAATGCCTCTTTTTGCTCTACGCGGCTTATAATGGTAGTACTGTTAAAAAAACACCATTTTATATAATATAAAAGGAAATATTGCAGAAAATGTAGCCATCTCTCACAATGGAGATTCTTACGTAATCAAAGCTCTAAATAATAGGAGTACATCCGGTGTTGTTTAAATCCTATTTATTTTCGTATGTCCTATGCTGTGGATAGTCGTCTCGGTGAAGTAATAAAATACATTATAGATACTGTGGGAAAAGGGAAAGTTTATTCCATATTATAAAGACCACCGGGTTCGAATCCCGTGATGAGCGGGATTTTTCTTTGGGATTTTTTCCCACTAAGACGGCGCGAGTTCTGGTTAAATCTCCAGGAAGCAGACGTCGAGCGTGATTAATATTAGCTGAAAGCTTGATTCGCAATCGATGTAAAATAAATAAGTTTGAGCTAAAGATGTATACAAGGTTATACAGTGGTAAACTTGAATGATAGAGTCTGACTACCCAAGGGTCAATCTCTTTCTACAATTACTTTCATATAAAGGGAAAGTAACCTGTTGCCTGATCATAATAGTGCGGGAATTCCTGTCGCTGTTGGGTATAAGTAATTGAAATGGCAACCGTTATAAGAATTATATTTGAAAACGGCGCATAACCTCAACTTATCAACTCCAGAATGTGGGTTTAAAAACGTTGTCTGAGTCAGAGTAGATACTGTATATGTTAGACGGCTGTGTTGCCAACAGACATAAACAAATGGGCCGTGTTCTACGAAAAATGTGCTAACGGCATGAGCTCAAACAGTGTAGAGCCAGTTCAATCTGAGCAGACTGGTGTGGATTTGCACTGCTCGCGAAAGGATCACATCAAACGTCTTTACACTTCTGACAAACATTGGGATCAGATATCATGAGAATGAAGATGTTTCTTTATCTACATATTTCATAAGAAGGCGAATGCTGGTTTTCCTGGAACACGGTTCCCATACGTTCTGACAATATCCAGGTGTATACATACTGGAAATAGCTACTGTCAGCATATCGTTACGGATTGGCCTTAGACTGGCCCTAGTCGAAGTGGTTGATTTACACTCTCTCCAATTTAACCCTTTCCCTCTATAGACGCTTTCTGACGCCTCTGCCGCAGACGGCTTTTTGAAAACATAGTGACAAAAGAAGAAATTGCACAAAACGTGCAATTTCTCCTTTTGCCACACTGTTTTCCACTTTTAATCATAGGTTATCCATTCAATTATGGAGATTTTCTATTTGTTGACAAAATACGTTCAAAGTCGTCTGCTGCAGAGGGAAAGGGTTAACCAAGTCCCTCATGTGATTCTTTAGTGAGATTGGCCCCGGTAGCGATGCGGTATCTCCGATGAATCCGCGCAGTGTGTGTTCAAAGCTAAGCTCGGTCAATTTTTCTTCATGGAGATCGAAAATTAACGATAGTTCGGGTATTAAATCGCTTCATAACCCTTTCAAAAATATGAACAATCTGCAGCAGACGACATGCAAAAGAATGCCAGATCGGGGAAGTAGTGAAAATCTATAGAAATGAAAGTACAATTTTATAAAAGAATAGAAAACATTGAAAAACAAAGAGAAATTGCTCATAATGAGCAAATTCTCCCTTTCACACAATATTTTTAGTCAAAGGTCGTCCGCTGCAAACATTTCAAAATGCGTCTTCATGTTGGAAAAGGGTTAATGTTAGCCATAGAAAGATTGATGCATAGGCTGGGTCAGAAGGCTTAAACAGGTCCGCATAGTTCAATCATCTTTGGTATTACTAAACTTAACTCTATGTTTACAACATAAATTATGTATATCATATTTTCAACGATATCTGCTTCAAGCCGAGACTAAGATTAAACAAGACATATGTATCTTAAAAGCATTAAGCAGAGATGTGAGGCGCGTTTATAAATAACAAAAAATCCAACTCGGTGCAGTTTATTACTAATACTCCACAAAGAACAAAAACATGCATCTGATAAGCCATTTCATTTTCCTATCCTTTTGCAGTTTTTATAATTAGATTTTAACCCTTTGTGCAAACATAAGAGCTATGGGTTGGGGATTGAATCATATTCATTACACGGGATATACACCAGACCCGATGGTATGCTGTGACATCATATAAGACTGAATTCTAAATAGAACACAACATGAAAAAGAATAATGAGCTGACGCATTTAGACGCGTTCGCTGGAGATGATTTTTAATATCTTTGTGTAAAAATGTTCATCATGAGAAACTATTCGTGTTCTTAATGCTAAAAGCCTGCGCATAGTCACGTATGCACCTGATTCTCTTTCAAACCAATGTTGCGGTTATACCATATGATTTGACTGCATAACACATTTCGCAAACATTTCGAACTTAAACAATAAATTGTAACTGTCAGAGAATTTCGCGGATTAGTGATTGTACACATCTCCAAAACGGAAAATATTGGAACAAAATTGTAATTGTTCCTTAGGCACAGAAGGTCGCAGATTATTGTTTGCACATATCTCCAAAATGGAGATCATAAGAACAAAATTGTAATTGTTCCTTAGGCACAGAAGGTCGCAGATTATTGTTTGCACTCATCTCCAAAATGGAGATCATAAAAACAAAATTGTAATTGTTCTTTAGGCACATAAGGTCGCGGGTAATTATTTGCACAAATCTCCAAAATAAAGAGAGATAAAGCTAGACTGAACACAGTCCTTAAATTAAATATTTCAGTGATACTTTCACTAACATTAATACAATCTACATTAATCAAGAACTATCTCTGAATCTGACCTGACCTGAATGCATGATGTTCAATAATGGGAAGCTACCATAGAAAGACAAACTAAAGTCGCTCCATCCTGATATTGCTATACTTTTTTAACATTAGGGACTGCTGCCAATGCCATTGTAGACTGAAGTCATGTCAAGAATTCGGAGGAATTTCATACTATCTTGAACTTATCTCAAACGAGTGTTAGAGCCAAAACCAAACCTAACCACAGTGTATTTGAAATTTAATACATATATTCGTGCAATCTATTGTGCATGTGTACTGTTCGTCAACTAGTCACATACAATTATGACACGGTATAAATGCGGATCAGATGTCACAGCTGTGACAACAGATCTTTATCTCGGCTCCCCTTATCACGTATAGCCAACGTGTTTGGTTTCCAAGTAGATGTATTTAAAATGGCTGATTTTACTGACATTAGACAGAATAAACGAATCGTTGCAGAACAGCTAGCTATAAATGAGTCACGTTCATCTAATGTGTTCAGGAAATCTAGTTTTAACATATCTGCGATAAACGTGGGTTGGACCAACTTGTATATATATAGACACAATCTCATCCATGGCTCAATATTAATGAATTTGCAAAGAATGTTTCTTTAAGCTTCTGATGAATAATGAGTAATATATCCGACATCGGGCATGCACATTGTGATCTGATGCTACACTTGTCGTGTCTATAATATGCGGGATATTATAAGTGTTATGTATCGTGGCTCAGAGATAGATAACTCGATGAAAGGGGAAAGGGGAGGGGGAAAGACGCTCTCTTATCATCGAGCTTCAATTCAATTCGGTATAATAATCACTTTATAAAACAGAACTACGTTGAAAACTAATATTTTCTGCAATTCACAAATCTCATTATTTACACCTTCCTACAAATGAGTCCGTTCTTCGATAAAAGTCTGCACCGTTCATAGGTAACATGTACCAGCTTGTTATAACATTCTGTCAACTTGAGTAGATTCTGGTATAACTGAGCAGGTGGACAGGTTTATCTGATCATACACTGTTCAGAGTTCACAGATGAAAACTTGTGTTGTTTCAATCTCAAATACAATGCTTAATGTTAGGATGGTTAGCCGCCACCAATTTAAAACAATAGACAAGTGCGGACCGGCTTGAGTCTGATAAGAGGAATGGGAATGGGGGAGTAACTTGAGTATATCTGTTTGAGACAGACGGCTACGCGTGAGACAAGGATTAACGCGGAAGTGAAACACATGTGGTATTCAGATAAGTTGTAAATTAATAACAGCTGATTTTTGTTTACCTACGCCCACTTTGATATAATGGGGGATTAATGCCATTCCAAGTGGCAGTAGCCAAGCTGTAACATAGTAAAACCTCCATGTGTAATATTTAACTCATTTCGAAAACATTGTAGAAAAGGGAGAATTTTGTCAAAATTATACCAAATTTATATAACATTCCAATCTTCCTGGTCTAAAATTTTCCTCGAGGGATTAGACCTAATTTCGATTATTAAATGTGGTCTTCATAAGGTAATTAAGATATACCATTCATTTTCGGGGAAACAACTTATTTAAAAGAAGGTTATCTCACCTTCCTTGTAAATTCAAACTAGAATGCGTTGAATTTATAAAATCAAGGAGGAAAAACTTTGATGTTCTTAAGTAATGTTAGTGGAACTTGCCCTCTGACATTTTCCAATGATTGTAAACATTTCCCTTTAGTTTTATTAAGTATTTTCTCATTATTTTCGGAGATATAAAAAAGGGACTTTACGTCCATTCAAACAGTGTGGGTTTTTATATTGATGTTATCATTGATACTTTTATTGTAATAAGATACATTTTAGTTTAACCCTTTCCCTCATATAGACGCTTTCTGACGCCTCTGCAGCAGACGGCTTTTTGAAAACATAGTAACAAAAGAAGAAATTGCACAAAACGTGCAATTTCTCCTTTTGGCACAAAGTTTTCCACTTTTAGTCATAGGTTATCCATTCAATTATAGAGATTTTCCATTATTTGACAAAATATGTTCAAAGTCGTCTGCTGCAGAATTGTCGTATGAGGGAAAGGGTTAAGAACCACTTTAAATCAAACCGAAGCTGAACCAATGAAATGTTTATGTTTTAGTTTAAACATGACAGCGTGTAACCGTTAGACTGCTGTCTGTGTTATCATTGCCGCCGCACACTGAACACTCTGGGTAGACTGCCTGCATGCAACTAGACGCATTTTCGTTTGATTTTAGTTACAGTATGAATTTCATTGATAAAGTGTTTCTCCGATTGGAAAATGTATCATGGCGGAATTCGTTCAATGAAAGAAACATCCAATTCCTTAACCGTTTACCTCATAAAAGTGTTTGCGTCTCTTTTGGAACCTCCGATAGAAATTTTAAAACTAATATCTTGAAAATAACAAGTCTAATTATTGACACTAGTTTGAAAAGTTTGAGGGGAAAGGAGAAATTTCATAGCATTACCTACAGCTAAAGTTTAATGATCCAAAAAAGTCGGCGTGTCTGTAGACTGAAATGGTTGTTTTCACCCAGACTGACTGACCACGTCAGGTGGCGCTGGTCAGAATACACTGAACCTTGACTGTTCAACACGTGTTTTCGGAGCGGAAGGCACCCACAAGTAAATGAGCACATATACCTGGTATTATTGAAAAACTTTGTGTTATCACGATCTAATTCTCCTTTTGTCATAAAGTTTTCAAAATCCGTGTCGAGTATACACAGATGCGTTAAACTGCGTTTAACTGTGCAAACAGATTAAACCAGTATTTCCCCTGGAGTGATGGATTGAGGGTGAAACAAACCTTAGACTAGAATGTTTATTTCCGCATCTACGTATTCGACGTCTTTTTGGAGGCACTAGTTGATAGAGCATACCAACCACACATAACATATAACAACCATACTGCATTAGCGACGATTGTAGATTCAGATCAGCTTGCATTATCAGTTTATGTAATGAACCTTTTCCTGCTTATAGACGTATTTGAGGTAAACGACTTTTTGACGAAAAACAAAGCCATTGTGACAAAGGGAGATATTTTATCATTTTTTTGATCTCTATACAATTCTTGTACTTTAATTAATGGATGGAGGTTTTCCATGTTTTCCTCTGAAGTTTTGGCTGAAGATTTGATTTATGTGATAAAGGCATATAAGCAATACGTCAGAAACGTTCTCTACAATATTTTGATAGATGATGGGGATATTTATCACAAACTCACAATGATTGGTTTTACTGTAGCTAGACTCATCTGGCTTTATTTTGTTGCTACATTGTACAGGCTAGTTTGACGCTCATGTTTTCAAATGCATTGATAAGCATTTGTTAGAAATACATACTCCATTAAACAAAAATCATATTTGGGTTATGGAAAAAAAGGCTACTAATTAAACAACCACTTCCGGTAGTTTACGGAACGATTCCGTAGAAAAAATATGAATATAGATTTACATGGGAACGAACGTAAGCGCAAAGTTCAGTAAACTTTCTTTGAAATCGTCCTGTTGTTAAATGGTGATGGTAATGAATAATAAACTACATAAATACAATTTTGACTGAGAAATTATACTTACCAATCTGTTATCCGTAAAGTTTATATCCCCCGACAACACACAAAGGTTTCTTCCAGGGAAGTAAATACACAGTTATTATGCTCACGGTATATGCAGCCTGGGAGAGCAGCCAAACCAGAAACCCGATAGCCTTGCGGAGAAATACGATAAGTACTCGGGACTATTCGCTTTTTTCCGTTGAAACGGAAAAAGACGGAATAATACGCCCGAATCACATGATTGGATCATTCGGTCTCCGATTTTTACGTTTACGCCCTAGAGACATACGAATGTCTGTTAACCAGGTGTGTAAATGAAATCAGCCAGTTTGGCTTATCAGCAGGCTATACGCTGACCTTAATCCTTATCATATGTGAATCGTAAATATATGAAATATCGATTTACACGTTCTCTTTATCTCTACTTGACATTGGACCTACTTCTCTAATAGATTATCCCTAAAGCAACTGAACAGTCATATCACTATATTTAATATCACACTAACAGTACAACAAGACGGATGTTTGATGCAAAGCATCAAAGAGAAGCCGCAATATTTCGTTTCACATGAAGAAATAAGAAAAAAGATCATTTAAATCCACAAACATTAGAACAATTTAACAATCTGTAGTCAGTAATGCTGATATCGATTATTGAAGATATAAGTTTTATGTAGGATATTTAACCTGGCAGGGTCTGTGTTTTAAGTGAATGAGATAATTTAGAGTTAAGCTGATCATAAAAAGTGACATATAATACTAAAGATAAATGGACAAGAGGTTATGATAAATTCAAATTAGTACCAAAAACAATCAACTATTTGTATTGAACACACGCCCTGTTATGATAATGTGTTATCAGATATTGCTGACACACAGAAAATCTGTTTTTCGTTTGTATCGGTAAGTCATGATAATGGATGAGGGTTTCCCACATAAAACAAATCTGCAGTAGACGACTTTGAAATTATCAAGTAAAAAAAAATCTCTATAAATGATCGTATGATAATTGAAAAGCGTTGAATTATTGTGGCAATTGCAGATATTGCTCATTTTGAGCAAGTTCTCCTTTTGCCACAATGATTTCAATGATGTTTACTCTGACAGACTTTAAAATCATCAAGTACAAAACATAGAAAATCTCTATAAATGATAGTAAGATAATTGAAAAGAGTTGAAATTATTGTGGCAAATTGAGCAATTGAAAATCAAAGCTGTCGGATTACAAACGCACAATCTCCAGTTGACGAAACTGATGTGAACTCGTGTCGTGTTTAGCATTCAGAAAATCAAGTAAACGTATTTCTATGTACACGTAATCCGAAAGACTGCAGCGACTTTTGAAAACATTGTGACAAAAAGAGAAATTTATCACGAGGAATTTATCCTTTTGCTACAATGTTTTCTACTTTATGTCCATAAATTATACCTTCATTTAGCAAGATGTTCCATTTTTTACTAAATGTGCTACGTATAAGGGAAAGGCTTAACATAGGAACTATTTCCATTTTTTTTGAAAACGTTAAACCAGTGCTTGAAAATTTACTTGAATTTATTTCTCAAACTGTAAATGTACCAGTTGATATAAGAGTTGAAATGCTGTCTACATTTACAGTGATAAGGTAAATACAGTTCAGGTAATCCGATCACACTTTGTTTGTAAGAACCAGAAGATTTCATTTCATTTAAGTATTCTGGATGTTCACATCGCATCCGTGATAAAACATGTTGTTGGCTAGGCAAAATACACCGATATCGTGTTTACCGCAATATTCATGAAATATAAAACTGCAACAGCGAAAAAGAACGAAATTGATCTTGAAACAGATATTTCTGTGTTTTAAATCTTTTCGTGTCTGCATTTTGCGATGACAATTGTAAAAAGTTAACTTTGAATCCAGTATGTACTGAACATGAAAGTCAGATTAGTAAAAGCAAAGCAAATGAGAAAAGTATGTGAAATTGCGATAAAAATGAAAATCTATCAATAGACTATAGATGAATGGTACTGTCTTTTATTTTAGCTTTTAACTTGATTCGGGAACCAGAGTCGCTGCGTGGCCGCTTACGACATTTATAAACTAGACCAAATTGAGATCGGTTTAAAACGCGTTGGTGAATACGGATTAAATCTAAAACGTGGACTAAATATTAAGATTTAGATTTAGACAAATATCTAAATTGAAAAGTTTAGTGAATACGGGACGAGGCTTCTTCGTCTAATTACTGCGTAATATATCATAGCATGTAATTTTAAGGAACCAGACTACATTTACAAATTCAATAGAAGGGTTCTCTAGTTTACTGTCTAGAGTAGATACAGTATGAATTTCGCTTAAATAAAAATGTACATACATTCAATTAATATACTGGCCTTTGTCTTTTGTTTTTAATTTGTAAAACTCACACATGTATATAGAGTGTAAAAGGGATGTTTTAAAAGTCATTACCTTAAATGAATGTACTTAGAAAGGACAAAGAGAAATCAAGATATGTGGTCACGCTGGCAGTTCTAAATATTCTCCTTGACCGAAAATTAAAAGCATCCCTACAGGAAGCCGCCTCCTGGCGGCTTCCAATAACGTCATCATAATAATATCAAATACTTGTTTAAAATAATAACAAACAAATATCTTCTTTTTTTCTAAATTAATACCAAATATTTATGTAGGATTTTAACGAAGCCCGGTACCACGACAAGGTGGTCCTATAGACCTAACGGATCTAAAGTGTTTGATCACTTCCTCAAATGGGTCCAGTGTTAATTTATACTTTTATTCTATGTATACACAGGAATGACTTTTAGAACTTGATCGGTCAACTTGTTGTAAGAGGAATGGGCAGGATAACAGTTAATCTGGTCATGTTTAAATAGCAGTTGCATATTATCTGGACGAACAAATGCTCAATGCCGACATTGATTCATTACCCACCACCCCTGCCAAGTTGACAGGCAAGTTTATCAGGGCTCACACTTTTTCTATTGACTTTCAAGCATTTTAGGTAAAATATAACATCGCACATATATTGAGCAATTGATATGAAGAAGAGCTAGGAAGGGCCCCTAACATTCGATATCGATGCCGCATTTTACGCAATCGGCAAAACAATTACGACTGTCACCATCCAAAGAGGACCTTTTTTAATAATTTAATGTTATGCTTTCCAGCTTATAAGAAAAGTTATATTTCACTTATCTATCATAGTTTTCGTTTCTTTGTATATAGCACGTCGTTTAAAGTGGAAATGAAGAATTTAAATCAGGCCTGTGAAGTTGGCTCTAGGATCGTTCAACGGCCATCGGGATTCAAATTATATATCAAACTAAATGCTGACCTTGAATGACGAGGTCATCCATAGGCATTCGATTTGTTTAGTTATATAAACGCTGATCAGGAAACCCGAGCTCGTCCATAGGTATTCGATTCTGTATATCGATTTGAATGTCAAGCTGGAATAATGATCTCAGTCATAAGCATTCGAATATAATATATATATATATAGCAAACTGAACGCTCATCTGGAATCCCGAGATCGGCCATCAGTATCTTTTTAGCAATTTGAACGCCGAGCTGCTCCATCGAGTTCAGTCATTAGAATTCGAATTTATATAGCAAACCTGGAATTTATAGAAGATTCCAGATCGGCGTTAAGTTTGATATATAAATTCGAGTGTCGATGTCCGATGACCGATCCTAGAGACATCACACACATATTGTGGTCAATGTTTCGATATATTACCTTACATTTTGAGATTGCCCGAAACACTTGAAGCAAATTCCTAAGAATTGAAGTATATATGAGTCGTCCCCCCGAGAAACCAACAGTGTGGACTCTGCGTAAAGTATCGACCCGGATCAGCCTAAGCATGCCGCGCTGTCGTACCCGGACGTACACTTTTCGCATTTAGTGGATTTTCTGTTTCATGAATCATTTCTCTATACCTCTATCCCCCTGAGACGGAATGTGTCGACCCAGATCAGTCTGCGCGGACTGTGCAGACTGATCCGGTCGATATATTACGCAGAGGCCATAATGTTGGTTTTCTCGCGGGACGGCTCATATGAGCGGCACAATTCCAAAGGCCGGCGTGTGGCTGAAATACGTCGAGCAGTGGCGTTTAACCCCGTTTATTTGACTACAGACACGCCATAACAACAACAACAACTATTAAGATGATAGTATAGTGCACATTTGACTATCAACCAGCTTAGCTCTTTCCCACATGCAGACGCATTTTGACACATTTCAAGCAGACGAGTTTTGAAAAAGTAAAGCTTGTATTGAATCTAGCCAGTCTTAATGATCATTGACACAAAAGAAACGCTCATTCCCGTTATTTAGTATTTAAAAACTCATACAAAAGAATCACTTCAAGTATTGGTATAATCACGAAATTCGCTATGTAAGCTATACATTGTTGTCATTGGTTAAATACGGAGAAATCATATTTTTTTTATTTGATTTTATTTACAATAACATATTTATGCAATTTACATTTTATACTTCTGGTCATAGACATATATTCAAAGTATTCCTTTTAGTCTTCATTGGCGAGCGTTGTTTTTTACTATGTTTTTTGTTTAATGTTTTACCCTGCTCTAGTTTTATCTGCCAAACTATATCATCTAATACATGCATCTAATATAACTGTATTGGGAACGCCATACAATGTAAATACCGAGCAGCCAATTAAGTCCACGGAACATCGGTTATCAAAAAATCAAGTATGTAGATATCGTCGAAAAATAGATATGAAATATAATAAAGTCCTAAAAAGTAGTAAAAATAAGTATCAAAAAGTTACACGACTTTAACTTATTCATAGTCCGACATGACGTGTCGAATGTTGACCCATTTCCAGTGAGCCCAGCATCCCATACCACAGCAAGAACCTAAAGCTCCCTTCCAAGCTTTCTTCATTGCTGACCTGATAAGCAGAGCATTTCTTATAGGTTGAGCGAGCCGACGGTCTCTTTTGATAGGTTTAACATTGACCAAACTACCGGTACCATCTATATCCGCATTGCCTGCGCATGTGCGTCTTTGAGAAGTTCTTCGGTGTCGTTTTCGATGTTTCACGGCCTGGATTTTTTCCATTAATCCTTCGAGTTCAACAAACTTTCTTTTGATTTCAGCTTCAATTTCCAAACGTTCTTCATCGGGGTATACATCCGGGAAACTGATAACAGGATCATCTTGGATGTGATGTTCCGACTGACTTAATCCTGGTTCGATGGGATAGATATCTGATGATTCAATTGATTGTGCATTGCCGTATAACCATGTTAAATTATTTACTTGACCATTATCAATTTCTTTGCTAAGATCTTCTAATTCGATATAATCACCAGTTTCTTTGCAGTCCGATGTGTGTCCTTCTTCTTCATAAGTGATAATGTTTCCAAAACCATCGAAGTTGTGTCTATTACGGTTGTCGTGGATTGATCTCGCTTCTTCAACAACTTTCATTTCGTTTGTATTGATATCTTTAGTATCACGTGATGTGCTTATAATCTCAAGGCTATGTTTGTGTGGAGATGTTGTCCTGTGTTTTCGTTTGTCTTTGTGTTTTCGTGTCTCCGAAAATGAATGCTTAGTTCGAAATGTCACTTCTTCACGACGTTCTATGGGAGACAATAACGCATCTGGTTGAAGACGAGAAATGTTCATAGTATGGTAAATCTGAAGATAAAAAAAATGGCTTGAGTGAGATTTAACGGTACGGATCTCATGCCTCTTCGGTTCTTGGTACTATTGTAAAGGTTTGCTACCAAGTATTAGTTGAATCATGGTAGTCAGTAACGTTACACGTAACGTCAGGGTATAGAGGACGTATTCCCATCATAAAACATGGACATGAATTCAAGAGCGTAAAGGAGAAGTGATCTAGTCCTCGAAAACGTCCAAAATTATGCAACAAAATTACATTGAAAATTCTCTCAAATTTCAGCTCAGTTCAACGGCAAAAGGACAATATTCGTCTTTAGGAAATTGTAGGTAATGACACTATAGAAGTATGCAAAAAGATCGTGAGTGTGCTGTTTCGCTCATAATAGTTCATGGTTTCACGAGTTCCGTCCCCTGGGGGTTATGTTTTTCAAAGGACCCGAATAAATGGAGCAATAATTTTAGAAGGTCACCCAATGAACATTTCGGCCAAATCGGGCCATACCGTTTGGACAAGAATATTTTGAAACTGTTAACAATATAATGAACAGAACAGACACTTGATTTAAGATCATGGTTGATATACATGTACACAAAAATACATATATGAATGGATAAGACGATTTATACTAGAAATATTCTTAAGTTAAGGCTAAATTCAAATTTAAGATAGATTTATTCCGATGGGCATAGTGATAATTTATTTATACTTCTACATATTCACTCCGTATGCATTGATTCCTTTTTTCCCCAGATTGTTTTCTGTTTTGCTACATATACTTGATTATGACACGATCACATGTTACAGTGTCCTCAGCAGACATGGTTGTTTTATTGATATAGGGGAGATTATGAGATCATAAGCGTGTACTACTTTTCTAACTATGATTCCTACCGTAACACGCGATTCTTTGTGTATTTTATTTTGAAAATGCATAACTCATATTTGACGTTTTCCCGCTATGTGTGTTGACGTTATAATTTGACGTCACTTCCGACTTACGGACAACCTAAAATAGAAGTGAACACATCCTCTGAGTCATTTGAGTTACATAGTTAAGGTACAATAGACCGTCACGGACAAAGGAGCTTTCTTATATCCGTGTGGAGTATCTAGGGACACCTGACTGTTTATGGACCCGGCCGGGTAGCTCAATTGGTAGCGTATCTGACTCGTGATCTGGAGGTCACGGGTTCGATACCCGGTTGCGGCGACATTCTTTCGGGCGATGTTTTCCATTGCCTCTCACCTCTGATCTATGTGAGAAAGTAGTCAGTGGCTTCGAAAGAATGTTGTGTAAGTACTGGTGTGGGAAAGCCAGGAAAACATGGGTAGGTGCACTGACCGCCGTGATATGACCAAAGCTGTTGAAAGCGGCGTTAAACTCCAAACAAACAAAAGACTGTTTATGCCAATCATGGCCTAACCGTTACCAATATTATAATGTTCTTTAACCCTTTCCCTCATACGACATTTCTGCAGCAGACTACTTTGAACATATTTTGTAAAATAATAGAAAATATTTATAATTGAAAGGATAACCTATGACTAAAAGTTGAAAACATTGTGACAAAAGGAGAAATTGCTCGTTTTGAGCAATTTCTTCTTTTGTCACTATGTTTTCAAAAAGCCGTCTGCTGCAGAGGCATCAGAAAGCGTCTATATGAGGGAAAGGGTTAATGGAATCTTTAACGTTAGGGAGCACCAGTATCAGTACTGTCTTATATTAAGTCGAAAAGGAGAGGGGCTTAAAATGGACAGATGTCCTTTGTCTTAGGTTTAATTAAGAGCAAATAAAAAAGGTATTTTAAAGATAAACGCCTAGATATAGTAAACGACTTTAACAACCTTGGTTGTGTTTTTAACTATACAGGATCGTTTGTATTTAATAATAATTTTATTTTGGGAAAAGGAGTAAAAGCATTAAACGCATTGTTAGTCAATATTAGAAAATACAAATAAATGTCAAAACCCTTAGGTCTGTAATGTAAGCTTAACGAATTGACGAGTGACTAACTGCTGTGAAGTTAGCTTGACGAGCGACGAATTATCGGTTAGCTTGTGCGACGTCAGGGGATCTAGCCATAGCCTAAACTGACGAAGTAGATTCGTTCCACCGATGGCTGATATCGAATGACAAAATCTCTATGTTAAGTTCATGTATAAGGCTTTTACCACGACCCGACCCTATACACATGTACATTCATAAGGTAATACTCTATTTTAGTATATGTACGTAGGCCTACATTAGAAGTTCTTGCCCACCGATATTTGAAATGACCGAGATCCGACAAGTTTTGACAATATTTAATGCCGTAGATAGGCTTAATCTATTTTTTGAAAGGCAAACATGCTCTTTTAAGATACACGCTAAGGGAAGGACGGATACCAAAGCTAATCAAAGAATACTTGAATTGATAAAAATAAATAGTAAAACTTTCTAACCTGTGAATAAAGTCCATGACGTTTAAATAATACTGTTTAGACGATGACGTAACGTAAACAAAATTCATGACGTCATAACACGTGTATTGCAACCTAACTATTTCCCGTAAATCACAGGGTCATACCACAAAGTGTAGACCTAGGTCTAAAATAAGTAATCACTAGACATGGAAAAGGTTCTTTTTAGTTTCTGGAGTTTCTGGAGTGCTAAATTTATCTAAAATGGTCACCCATCAGAGTAAGGTTCGTGAAGTTAGGTTGACGATTGACGAATTGACGAGTGACGAACTGTGACATTTTTGTTACGTCCGTGAAGTTAGTTTGACGAGTGACGAACTGTGACATTTTATAGGTCCGGGAAGTTAGGCTGACGAGTGACGAACTGTGACATTTTTGTTAGGTCCGTGAAGTTGGTTTGACGAGTGACGAACTGTGACATTTTTTCTAAAAACTTTATTTCTTTCTTTTCGATAATGTATCTGGACGTATTAAATGCAAATCAGGCCATTTTTCATGTGTCATGGCGATCAGTCAATCAGAAGAGCTTCGTTAAGTTCGTCAACTCGTCATTTTAGTTGACGAAATTGACGAAAACATTATTTTTCTAAAAACTTTATTTTTGCTGTTATATAATGTATTTGGACGTATTGAATGCAAATTAGGCCCTATTTCAAAATTCATGGTAATCAGTCATTCAGAAGAGCATCTTCAAGTTCGTCAATTCGTCAACTCGTCCATTTTGTTGACGCAATTGACGAAAAAAATAATTTTCTAAAAACTTTATTTCTTTCCTTTAGATAATGTATTGAATTGTATTGAATGCAAATTATGCCCTATTTCATGTTTCATGGCGATCAGTCAATCAGAAGAGCTTCGTCAAGTTCGTCAAAATATTTATCTAAAAACTTTATTTCTCTTTTTAGAAACTGAATCTGAACGTATTCAAAAGAGCTTCATCAAGTTCGTCAAATGGTGTCATTTGAATGTCACCATATGGATAACATACAATGAGCCCTGATGTTTGCAACGTATAAAACGCACCAAAATAAATGTTGACAAACATCATAGCACATTCTTGTTCAGTTGAAAAGATAAATACCTAGGGTTTAGTTGATGGCTATCTGTAAGAGGTAAATGTATTCTGGGGCTATAGTCCACCCATGAAAATATCATATATACACTCATACTGGTGAACGGAAGATAACTGAATATATTATATGAAAATCGGTCCTGATTTTGGACTTCCATATACAGGTTTTAGTTGATGACATTCTGCTTTTGGAAATATTATTTTGAGGCGCACCAAGGTACGGAATTATCACATACACACAAACTGGTGAACAGACCCATAAAGCAAACCATGCATGAAAATGAGCCCTGATGTTTTTCAAGAAATAAAACACAACGAAATATACGTTGACAAACATCACAGCATATTCTTCTTCAGTTGAATCTCTTCATACACAGGTTCTAACTAATAGCTTTCTGCATAGGGGAAGTGTATTCCACGCATGCAATTACCTAAAGTACGTACTGGCGGACGGCCCCCAAATGCATATTTTAGATGTAAATGAGCCTTGCCGTTTGTCAACGTATAAAACGCACCAAAATAAACGTTGACAAACATCACAGCACATTCTTCTTCAGTAAAATACATTCACAGGTTCTAGTTGATGACTTTCTGTATTTAGAAAATGTATTCTGGTGCGCGTTCACGCATGAAATTATCACATATAAGTTCAATGACAGAATTGAATGGTCATTAGATAATGCCATATTTGAACAATTGTCAAACAAGTTTGGAAAGCCAGATATAGACTGAAGCCCTGAAGTTTAACAACGTTTATAGCTATCATTAGTATAGTAAAAACTGATGTTTTCCAAAATATAAATTCCGTTCAATTGAGAAATGAGCACATTCGGATATTAAGTGTCCCTGGATATTTGTATTAATATTTTGGCATTACACACACTGACTGACAGTGAACAGACACAAAACGGTCGAAGCCATGGTGGAGGTTCAATTCTTTCCTGACGCTCGCATTCAAACTTCCGTTCAACGACCCTTAAAAACTTTCCTTTTCTAAGAACTTTTTTCTCAGGGAATGTGCCAGTAGTTAGATACGACTGCACATACAACGTATGCAGTTAAACCATATGTTTGCAATAAATTGAAAGTATCGGAAATAAAGCATTTTTGTCGAGTACATTAAATTGTTTTAAACCAATTTAGACGATAAGTGAAAATCTGGTTAGTGAGACAATTCGTAGACATTTTACACAATCTTTGAAGGAAATTTGTTTTGCGTTTTGTCAATTTCACATCGTATGTTGTACCGACCTAGCAGACTAAATACCATATATGTAGGTGTTCTACATTGCAAATGCTGTGATTGTTTGCTACATAATTACCAAAGTTTGCAACGTTCTGGGTATCTATAAAGAAGACATAGAATGCAATAGATCACATCCGTACAGTGTAGACGAAATTGGTATTGTTTTCATTAGTGTTGACGAATTTACGAACTTAATGTAGCTCTTCTGAATGACTGATGGCCAGGAGAATTTACAATCAATACGTCCAAATACATAGGTCCGTGAAGTTAGGTTGACGAATTGACGAGTGACGAACTGTGACATTTTTTTAGGTCCGTGAAGTTAGGTTGACGAGTGACGAACTGTGACATTTTTTCTAAATTTGTTATTTCTTTCTTTAAGATAATGTATCTGGACGTATTCTTTCCTTTAGATAATGTATCTGGACGTATTGAATGCAAATAAGGCCCTATATCAAATTGCATGGCCATCAGTCATTCAGAAGAGCTTTGTCAAGTTCGTCAATTCGTCAACACGTCAATTTAGTTGACGAAATTGACGAACAAAATATGTTTCTAAAAACTTATTTCTTTCCTTTAGATAAGTATCTGGACGTATTGAATGCTAATTAGGCCCTATTTTATGTTTCATCGCGATTAGTCAATCAAGAGAGCTTCTTCAAGTTCGTCAATTCGTCAACTTGTCAATAAAGTTGACGAAATTGACGGAATTTTTTTTTTTCTTAAAACTTTATTTCTTTCCTTTAGATAATGTATCTGGACGTATTGAATGCAAATTAGGCCCTATATCAAATTGCATGGCCATCAGTCATTCAGAAGAGCTTTGTCAAGTTCGTCAATTCGTCAACAAAGTTGACGAAATTGACGGAAAAAATAATTTTCTTAAAACTTTATTTCTTTCGTTTAGATAAGTATCTGGACGTATTGAATGCTAATTAGGCCCTATTTTATGTTTCATCGCGATTAGTCAATCAGGAGAGCTTCTTCAAGTTCGTCAATTCGTCAACTTGTCAATAAAGATGACGAAATTGACGGGAAAAAATATTTTGTTCAAGAAATAAAACACAACGAAATATACGTTGACAAACATCACAGCATATTCTTCTTCGGTTGAATCTCTTCATACACAGGTTCTTGCTAATAGCTTTCTGCATTGGGGGAGTGTATTCTGTGGCGCGTCAAGGCATGCAATTACCTTAAAGTTCACACGTACTGGTGGTCGGTCCTCAAATGCATATTTTATATGTAAATGAGCCTGGATGTTTGTAAACGTATAAAACGCACCGAAATAAACGTTGACAAACATCACAGCACACTCTTCTTCAGTTGAATACGTACACAGGTTCGAGTTGATGGCTTTCTGTATTTAGAAAATGTATTCTGGTGCGCGTCCACGCATGAAATTATCACATTATACACTCATGCTGTTGAGTGAAGCCCTGAAGTTTAACAACGTTTATAGCTATCATTAGTACAGTAAAAACTGATGTTTTCAAAAATATAAATTCCGTTCAATTGAGAAATGAGCACATTCGGATATTAAGTGTCCCTGGATATTTGTATTAATAGTTTGGCATTACACACACTCACTGACAGTTTCTCTTAAGTGTTTCATAACTAATAATTGTATAGCACTTTATGCATGATGCATAGTTCTGCGCGTTTTGGCAAATATCAAAATATGGAAGGCTGTTTTTGTGAACAGACACAAAACGGTCGAAGCCATGGTGGAGGTTCATTCTTTCCTGACGCTCGCATTAAAACTTCCGTTCAACGACGCTAAAACCTTTCCCTTTTCTCAGGGAATGTGCCAGTAGTTAGATACGAGTGCGCATACAATGTATGCAGTTAAACCATATTTTTGCAATAAATTACAAGTATTGGAAATAAAACATTTTGTCAGGTACATTGAATTGTTTTAAACCAATTAAGACGATAAGTGAAAATCTGGTTAGTTAGACAATTCGTAGGTATTTTACACAGTTTTTGAAGCAAAGTTGTTTTACGTTTGTCAATTCCACATTGTATGTTGTACCGACCTAGCAGACTAAATACCGTATCTGTACGTGTTCTACAGTGCAATTGCTGTGATTTTTGGCCACATAATTACCAAAGTTTGCAACGTTCTGGATATCTAAAGAAGACATAGAATGCCATAGCTCACATCCGTACAGTGTAGACGAAATTATATTTGAAATAGGGCCTTATTTGCATTCAATACGTCCAGATACATTATCTAAATGACAGAAATAAAGATTTTCAGAAAAAATGACTGATCGCCATGAAATTTGAAATAGGGCCTCATTTGCATTCAATACGTCCATATACTGGTCTAAAGGAAATAAATAAAGTTTTTAGAAAAATATCGCCATGAAACATGAATTAGGGCCTAATTAGCATTTAATACGTCCAGATACTTATCTAAACGAAAGAAATAAAGTTTTTAGAAAAATATTTTTTTCGTCAACTTTATTGACAAGTTGACGAATTGACGAACTTGACAAAGCTTTTCTGAATGACTGATGGCCATGACACATGCAATAGGGCCTAATTTGCATTAAATACGTCCAGATACATTATCTAAAGGAAAGAAATAAAGATTTTAGAAAAATAATTTGTTCATCAATTTCGTCAACTTTATTGACAAGTTAACGAATTGACGAACTTGAAGAAGCTCTTCTTATTGACTGATAGCCATGAAACATGAAAAAGCGTCTAATTTGCATTCAATACGTCCAAATACTTATATAAAGGAAAGAAATAAAGTTTTAGATTTATTTATTTTTCGTCAATTTCGTCAACTAAATTGACGAATTGACGAAACTCTTCTGATTGACTGATAGCCATGAAACATGAAATAGGGCCTAATTTGCATTTAATACATTATCTTACAGAAAGAAATAGTTTTTAGAAAAAATGTCACAGTTCGTCATTCGTCAATTCGTCACTCGTCAACCTTACTTCACGGACCTCAAATACATTATCTAACAGCAAAGTTTATAGAAAAATATTTTTTTCGTCAATTTTGTCAACTAAAATGACGAGTTGACGAACTTAACGAAGCTCTTCTGATTGACTGATCGCCATGAAACATGAAATAGGGCCTAATTTGCATTTAATACGTCCAGATACATTATCTTAAAGAAAGAAATAAAGTTTTAAGAAAACGTGTCACAGTTCGTCACTCGTCAATTCGTCACCAACCTAGCTTCACGGACCTGAAATTGTTAATAAATGCAAACTTAACTTGAACCTTCGTTCCGTCCTAATATTTAATATATCCATCACATTAAATACACAAAACTTCACTTTGCGTATTCATTTCACGTTATAAAAGGTTATATGAAGGAATATTAACTGCATGATTTTGGCAATTAATAGTATTGTATTTGATGTTTGAAGTGTGATAATTGAGAACGCATGCTCCACGTAAACAGTTAAAGTTAAACCCTTATTTGTTGTCGGAATGACTTACCTACTCTTACCAACTGTGAAAGATGCCTTTATCACTTTATTTGATGCACCGCATGTTCAATTAATTGTATCTTTGTTATATCGATTCCTAAGTATTTAAGTTGAGGAGTAATAAGGAGGTGTACAAAATAATTATGTTACGAAATTACCCAATCTCATTAAAATCAGACCAAAAAACTTCTATGTACGCATATTATATACGAGTGTGCGAGTTAAGATCTGGTTTTAATGAGACTGGAATTTACCGAAATATAGAGGGTACAAAATAACTAGGGTACGAAGTTACCGTCTCCCTAATGAAATCCTGCATTGAATTCCTCATTACCACGTCACTTCCGGTATATTTTACGGAAATTAGAGATCTTTTTTGTTTTTGTTACGCGAACTAGCTACTTTTGAGTATATATATATATAATATTTTATTTATTATACACACTATTGAAATCAGAGAAGCCATTCACCCTATTCTCGCATTGATTTCGATATTGTATATATATATTTCATTTTGTCAATCTTTCAGATAATTTATAATATATTATTTCCTTAGTGCAAGTTCGACACACTATCCTTTTCTCGACAAAATGACCATGTATACACGGTCTCTGATTATCATTAATCTTTAATAAATGTGTTGATAAATATAGAAAGTATACAACTAGACACATTAAACACACGATAAACCAATTATGAACGATAATTGATAACACATCCTTAATGTATCTTGAATAAACTGAGAAAATGTGGATTGTTTAATCAAACTGTAGAAATAGGAGAATGTTTGTGGGGTTTTTTTTTGGGGGGGGGGGGGGGGGGGGGGGGGGGTCAGTGATCAGTGTAGTCAGCGATCAGTGTAGTCAATTCACAAGTGTTAATTTGTGAAACAACAAGGACTGAAGCCATTTCATTGCAATCTCTTATTATAAAGGAGAGTATAATTGTCAAATAGTTACAATGAGCAATTTCTCCATTTGTCACACTGTTCATTATTCATACTATAATTTATAGAGATTTACTATATTTTTGACTTGTTATGTTCAGTCCCTTGCTGCAGATTTATTGTAGTGTGGGAAATGATTTATAACCATTATATTCTTGAATTCCAGACTGTTTAAAGGGCCATTTTGAAAATGTTATTGAATAGAGATGAAAACATTGTGACAAAAGGAGAAATATCCAAATATAAGCAATTAAGTCACCTTTCAACACAATGTCTTCTATATATAGTCTGCTGCTAGGGTTTGTATTAAAATGCGTCTGCATTAGAGAAGGGTCTCCTTTTAAACAAGATTTTCTTGCTCCATTGTTATTTCGTCTGATCCTTTCCATCTATGGGCATACAACACAAATTATTGCAATTGAAAACATTGTTAAATGAGCAATTTCTCCATTTGCAACAATATTATCAAACGTCTACTGCTAGTGGGAAATTAATGGCACTTGAATTTAAAATATCTATAAATACGTGTTTGAAACATTGTAGCAAAACGAGAATTTGCTCATTATTGGAAATTTCTTTTTTTGAGTACAAAGGTCGACTGCTGCATTTGAGTCGGAATACATCAGCATATTAGAAAAGGTTACGGAAAGGGTTTACCCGTTATACAATATTGAATAAGCAGTAAACCCTTTACTACAAAAGAAAACTGGTTGGCCAATTTCAAATAATTTTGAAGCCTTGCCTTGTTAAAACATTAAGACTAAAACAGAGGAAACACATGGGTGTGAACAGGGAGTTCGGTTATGACTGAAAATTGTTGAAAACTTAAACCAATAAATCATTTGGTAGAACACTTACAGTTTCAAGTATATTTTTCGGCATACACAGTTTATATTACATTGATATAAACATATCTAAACTGGCCCAGGGGAAAAACAGAGATAAACACATTTTATAAAAAGTATTTTATGAAAAGACTCTGGAAACCTGTGCAGTCAAATCGCATATTAACCATTCCATAAGATTCATCAAAGCTTCATCAGCTTTGATGAATTGCACATTAGTGAAATACATAAAATCTATTAAACCCACATATTGATACTGAATTCGGATCGATAGAAATTGTAACTTTGGTAAAAAAAATCGATGTAACGTCAAATGTACATAAACAGTCGACTCGATGAACATACATAAAAACTAAATTCTTAAACCTTTCCCCAATTCGACTTTTATTTTAAAGTGGTTCTTTTCAAGAAATTGTCGCAAAAGAAGCAATCACTCATATTGAACCATTCCTGCTGTTCACACAACAAAGCGCTGTACATATTTCACTCGATAGATTAAAGTTCATACTTGCACCATATTTATAATGTGGAGTAAAAACATGACCATTTAATCATGTTTTCAAAAAAGTAGTATTCTGCAGAGGTTGAAAGGGGAAAGCTTTAAAGTGCAAACAATAAACATGAAAAAGGAAATTATCTTTGAACTACAATTCAACAGTATCAACTAAATTTGGATAAAATGGCAAAAAGTGACACTGAGCATTCTAAAATAGCATAACCGAACATTCTTCTTTTGCTGCAATGGTTTCACTCATAAATTACATTACTATTTTCAATGAATTTTTGAATGTTCTTCAATAGTAGATTGACAGAAATTGACATTGCATTGTATACATAAACTACATTTACAAATGATTGCGGACGTCTTTTAACATCTATGCAGTGGACAACTTTTGAAAACACTTGTAGCAGAAAAAAAAGGGGGGGGGGGGAATTTATAAGAAGATTACTATGTGTTCTATTTGGAGAGAAGTTTCATATCATATCACACAAATAAAGAAATCAAAATTAAACTAAATAGTCATTGTATGGATAGCATGGAACTGTTTACGCACTTGTTAACAATGCTAAATGAAGTTTACCGTTACACCCGGTGTCACAAGTGTGTATACATTCAACATACAATGGCATTTATTCAAAGACTGCTGTTCAATAAATAAGAAAATGACAAGCTCTACATATGGGGAAAGAGGGGTCAAATTATCATTTATCGTAACATAACAAGAATTAATCATAACATGATATTTAAGAACCGTCAACATATTTATTAAAATCATTAGAAACGGATACAAATATACATTAACTAAATAAATAGTCATTGTATGGATAGCATGGAACGGTTTACGCACTTGTTAACAATGCTAAATGAAGTTTACCGTTACACCTGGTGTCACAAGTGTGTATACATTCAACATACAATGGCATTTATTCAAAGACTGCTGTTCAATAAATAAGAAAATGACAAGCTCTACATATGGGAAAGAGGGGTCAAATTATCATTTATCGTAACATAACAAGAATTAATCATAACATGACATAAGACACATTTAAGAACCGTCAACATATTTATTAAAATCATTAGAAACGGATACAAATATACATGAAACATTAAACTAAATAAATAGCCATTGTATGGATAGCATGGAACGGTTTACGTACTTGTTAACAATGCTGAATGAAGTTTACCATTACACCCGGGGTCACAAGTTTGTATACATTCAACGACATTTATTAAAATCATTAGAAATAGATACAATATACAAAAAACATTTACAAATGATTGCAGACGTAATGACACCTATACGGTGACAACTTTTGAAAACACTAACACGAAAAATGGATGAGCAATTTATAAGAAGAATACTATATGCGTTCTCTTTGGCGAGTTTCATATTACAGAAATCGCTTTCATCTTGATATTTTTTAACATGATATCTGCTCTCAATAGGAAACGCAGAAATTGACAATGTATACATAAACTACATTTACAAATGACTGCAGACGTTTTTTGACACCTAGTCTATGCAGTGGACGACTTTTGAAAACACTGGTAGCAGGAAAAATGGATGAGCAGTAAGAAGTAAGAAGATTAATATATGCCTTCTCTTTGGCGAGCGTTTCATATCTAACAAATAAAGAAATCGAAATTAAATAAATGGTCATTGTATGGATAGCATGGAACTGTTTACGCACTTGTTAACAATGCTAAATGAAGTTTACCGTTACACCCGGTGTCACAAGTGTGTATACATTCAACATACAATGGCATAAATTTATTCAAAGACTGCTGTTCAATAAATAAGAAAATGACAAGCTCTACATATGGGAAAGAGGGGTCAAATTATCATTTATCGTAACATAACAAGAATTAATCATAACATGACATAAGACACATTTAAGAACCGTCAACATATTTATTAAAATCATTAGAAACGGATACAAATATACATGAAACATTAACCTAAATAAATAGCCATTGTATGGATAGCATGGAACGGTTTACGTACTTGTTAACAATGCTGAATGAAGTTTACCATTACACCCGGGGTCACAAGTTTGTATACATTCAACGACATTTATTAAAATCATTAGAAATAGATACAATATACAAAAAACATTTACAAATGATTGCAGACGTAATGACACCTATACGGTGACAACTT